>SNQJ01S0022637.1:96444-117243 GCA_010110895.2 Picea sitchensis | reverse complement strand
TCTGTACATATCTTGTATATCTATCTCTTAGAAGATAATATGTTCCAAGAAGAACTATAACTATAAGATAAGGATTTCTATCAGTATGAATACAAGTCAGACAATACACATGAAAGAATGAAGTACATCAAGCAAATCATGTGGAAGTTATTACATAAGTAACAACTACAAGATAAGCCGAAATCAACAATCAAGAAGAAATTAGAGAAAGACTTGTGACACCTTGCAGAAGGCAATAAGGATGTAGACGAAAGTGTGGATTATGTTAGATGGAGGGAGCCGATTATATACTTCCAAAATAAAAACATGAAGCAAGGATTAGGAGGGAGATAATCCTATGATCCATTGAAGATGATGTAGTATATATCCATGGTAGCAGCCATGAAAAGCAGTGCGTATTCAATTTGACTTCAGAAGAAGCCTTCTTCAAAAAGAAGCCTTAAACTATCCTTGGTTGTCCATCCACATCCATGATCCTACAATGAAAGGAAGGAGTTGGAATATCCAGTGCATGGAATCTATAGAAAACTCCATGGACTCAAGAGCTAAAGAGAAACATGAGGAAGAACATGAAGATTCCAAGAAAGAAAGTGAAGCTAGAACAACTAGTCATTGTATCGAGAATCACAAGATTACCAACCTGATATGAACTCAATAAAAGAAATCAAACAGAGGAACTAAAGGTTTTGATGAAGAACAGTGTGTGAAATACTTATGAATGAAAGCATTACGAGATCAAGGACTAGAGGTTCTCCCAGATGGAGGGAGAAGACTATGATGATTGTTTGCTCCAGTAAACCAGACATACTTCTACATGAGTCATTATATCATCCGCAATATCCATGGGTTGAATTTTTACATCAGATAAAGGCAAATACTATTCTCCAGAGCAATTGAACAAAGAGCATATGAAGAGCAACCTCAAGTCTTTGAGGTATTCCAGAAAGAGACCCTTGTATGCAGATGGAATAAGGAAAATCGGTGGAGAATCTCCAATGCACAACAAAAGCGTGGTGAATACTTTCTATAATAGAGATACTGTATTAGAATGGTTATTCAAAAGCTCAGGATGATGGATCGCTAATCCATGAAAAACACTCATGACGGTCAAAGAAGTATTACTTGGATATGTTCCAGTTTGACCCTTGCCACGATGTTGTGAGCTATCAAGAAACAAATAAGAATCCAACAATGATTGATTGGAGCTATATGAAGCCTTCAGAGAATACCAGTGTTCCAGATAGACCGAAGGACATTGAGATCAAGCATTATACTCTCCGTGATGAAGTCTAGAAAAGAGAAAGTGGTTCTCAAATATATATCTCCATAGGTGAACATATAAGCAGACATTTTGGTAAAGCCTCTGTCCAATATAGAAGAGTTTGTGTACTCAAGTTGGAGCTCGTGGAGACGAATTACCTATTGAAAAAGGAAGAGATGACTCCCAGTTTGGGAGGGAGCACTGATGTGTTATTGATTCATGGACAATCATTTTACAGTTCAAAAAATGGTCCAGGATGAGCAGTTCCTTTCAAGTTCAGAAAGTGGTTTCATATTTCTGACGGACGTGCATTTTCCAGTTCGGAAAATGGTCCAGATCGAACAGTCATTTTCGTAATGAAAATGGTTCGATGGATTGTTGATGTACCATAAACAACGATTTCCCATTGTGGTTAACATGGGGAATGGTCTAGGGAAGTCTCTCTTCTTGAGGGTTACTCAAGAAGACTGGCTCACCTCGTCAGACAATCATTCTTTCGAATCTCACAGTTGTGAGAAGTTTCAAAGAATGGTCTGTTTTGGAGGTTGGTGCAGGATAGTCATTTCCTTTGGAAATGGTTCAGATAGTCATTCCTTAGGGAAGATTCATTCTCTCCAGGTTGCACTTTGTTTAGTGTTAGAGGAATGGCCCAGGGTGGGGAATGGTCTAGGTTCAACAATTAGGGACAGACATTCCTTAGGGTAGACTCATTCTCTCCAGGTTTCACTTTGTTTAGTGCTGGAGGGATGGCAGAGGGTGAAGAATGGTCTAGGCTCAAAAGTTGAGATAGGTATTCTTCCTTGCTTGAGAATAATAGTCCATATATCTCATCATTGATGTTTTACCTTCTGAGGGTAGATGCTCTTCCAGATCTCACAGATGTGAGTGGAAGAGTGGCCCAGATGATTTAGTCTATATCATAACAATGTTTTCTGTGTAGGTTTATATCATATGATTGTTATGGAGGCTGTATGTCTCTGAAAAGTAGATGTATATTACTGTGGTGGATGTGTTCCACTGATTGTGACTATGTGTCATTGATCAAGTATTTGTGTGTTACTTGGTGCGGTAGTATACCACTAGATTGTAGTTGTGTACTACTATGGATAGACACAATTGTGTTCTATTGAATGATATTGTTATGATTTCCTTGAAGACTATCATCATTGTTGGAAATGATTATCATCTAGATGGATGATCAATGGACAAAGATTTCCTAGACGGAAAATAGTCCAGGACATTTATTCTTCTAGGACATATGTCCGGATTACAAGGATGGTTCTTGTGTCACTCTATGGAGTGATTTAATTATCCAAAATCATGTCTGATTACTCATATGGAGTATGTTTTCAAGAGATGATGCATCTATTGACACTGATAATGATGATGGTTCTCATGATCTAGTCATGAGATAGTCTATACGACTATGATGATGCTACCGGGTAAATGGTATGTTTGTGCTCAAGACCATTACCTTCAAATACCTCCCTAGCTAGGAGGAAGTGTTGATATTATGGTAGATGCGGGAGGTATTTACCTCCACGTGTAAACATGACGAGAATAGAATATTCTGGGAAGAAAGAAGAAACCCTAATGAGTTGGATAATAACCCTAGAACACAAGTCAGATCAAGAGGATAATTTGTATTAGGTTATTAGCCTCCAAGAGAAGAAGTCGGCTAGAAGAAATAATATATACTAAGTAAATAGGTACCCAGAATGAGAATTCGGCCCAGGCAGTTAGCCAAAATTAGTATAAATATAGGAGGCCAGTCTTCATTCTGGAAGGCATTCTCAGAACTACAGAGCTCACTTGTGCACACTGCAGCTAGCCAGTTTTGTGAACAGGTTTGGAGGAGAGTTGTCGTTGTAGTTGCTGCAGCTAGAAAATTCCATTTTGGATTGGACTATATCTTGGTTATGGTTTCGACTATCTGGTCAGCTCTTTTTTTGTGCGCTATCCTTGGAGAAAGGTGTGCTACCCCTTGTGTGGCTATCTAGCCTAGTGTTTTCTTTCGGAGTGATTCTCTGTCAAGGTTAAGGTGCTCAGAGGGTGGCTTCGGCCTATGGTTGGGTGACAATAGTGATATTGTCGATGGTAAAACGAGCACATCCATCATATTCTAACAAAGAGAACATAGTAAAAATATTCGTTCAAGGAAGCAATGGTCATGGGTCCACACACATATGAATGTATCAAGTCCAATATCCCCTTGGATCTGTTGTCACTTTTCAATAAAGACCCCTTGAAATTTTTTCCAAGAGCACAACCTTTACAAACACCATTATGTTGAACTTGTATCTCTGGAAGGCATGTTACCATCTTCCCTAGAGTGGGAAGGTCTCTATAATGAATATGAGCAAGTCTCCTATGCCATAACTCACTCAAGATGTTGGTATCATGTAATAAGCATGAGACTGGTTGAACAGTCAACTTGTATTTAAGTTGTTTTCTCGAACACCAATTACTCAGGAAAAATCCATATGTGAGTTCTTTTGATATGCAAAAACTTTTCCTTCAGAAAAGGTAACCTTGTATCCTTTATCTTCTAAGGAAGAAATGGAGACAAGGTTCCTTTTCATCCCAGGTACATATAGTACCTCACTCAACTGAAGGGGTATGTTAGAATCTAGTTGGAATGTAGAAGTTCCAACCCCTTTCACATTATATCTGGAATTGTATCCAAGTACAACATGTAGATTGGTCTCTTTCTTAGCAAGATCTGTCAGATGATCTCTATATCCGATAATGTGTGTGGAGGCACCACTGTTAATTAAGAAGATGTCATTATTAGTAGGAACCGTACCTGAGAGTGTTGATATGAATAAGAAGGCCTCATATTTGATGTCTTCATCTCTCTAATGTGGCTCTGGATAAACATCAATAGTGGAGGCAAGTTTTCTTTCTTTCTTCCTGGTAGGACAATCTCTCTCTAAGTATATAATAATCTTCCTTGCCTTGACGTAATCTTCCTTCCATTCTTCTTTCTCTTCATCAATAGTTGTTTCTAGTAAAGACTTTTGTATCATACTCAATAGGTCATCCTCTTCCAGGGTGATCTATAGTCTTGACTTCTAGAAACTGAAGTTGCTTGATCCATCAAGCCTATCTTCCACCAAGGTTTTGTTCCTCATGGTTTGCAGATTCTTCCACAAACCCTTAGCAATTAGGCTAGGAAACCTAATGGCTAGGCTAGGCTAGCAATATTAGGCTTCATTGGGCTTATGACTACCAACAATAAGCCTTGAAAGTCAGATGAACACTGGTAATCTTGAAAACTCCTTCAATGAGCTGCAGAAACCCTAAAACTAAAAGTTTTGTAGAAAATTGAGGAACCCTAGAAACCCTAGGGCCAAAAATCCAAAATTATCGAAAATGCAATATGAGAGTTGTTGTAGGTGCACTGAAGGAGGAAGTACACTCCTATGCAATTTTTATCCCCAAAGTTTTGGTAAAAAGTGATGAAACCTCCGAATAAGAGAGGGTCATACCTTTTTCTAAAAACCCTAGGAGGGTCATACGGTTCTACAAAAGAGAGGAAATATGGATTTGAAAGATTGTGCAATGGATTCTTCAAGACCTATGCTCTGATACCATGTTCAATTTTCACTATGTTAGGCTCAAGCATGAGGTTTATTTCATTTTATCATTTACTTGAACCATAAACAAATGAAACTACATGATTCACAAGTGCTGCAATAACCAAGATCACAAGAAGAATTACCAAGCAAAAGAACACAAGAAATATCATGGGAAACTCGACAATCCTTTTTTATATTCTCAAGAGAATATCCCCAAACCATAAAACCTAATGCACACAAGAGGGTGCTTCTACAACCTTCAAACTAGCGCCCAAGAGAGGTGCACACTTAAGCCTTATAAGTGTTTGTTGAAATTCTGATTTTACAAGTGAGAGTGTGTGTTTCCTCAATGGGGAAATCACCTCTATTTATACAAGACCAGACAAAACAATATGTGTTTCTATTGGCACAACATGGCTGACTTCAATAAATCAAAAATATAATTATTTATTACAATAAACATTAATTATCTTTCAGATATGGTGGGGTTGACTTGTAGACTTTATCTCATAATTAGGGTTACAAGTAAGTATTACACTTAGACAATATAGCAAGGGATACACACGTCCACTAGTTTTCAATCACTAGGGACACTTCCACCTGTGATCAGCCACAGGGACGTCATACTCAACAGATCTCTATCTCAACTGAGTCCATAGAATAATCATTTGGACTAACATCTCAAGCGTGACTCAACTGAGTCCACAGGAGTACAAAGGCATGAGACCAAATTGACTCAACTCTCACACAGAGGAGAATGATACACCCATGACATGGGAACATATAACATTAGGGAAGGACTCAACTCAGTCCAAAGAAGAACGATACACCCCATCACATGGGCACACCCAACACCGGGCTCTCTCACAGCTCAAATCAACTTAGTCACAGAGGAGAACGTATCCTGGAGAATGTCACATGACATTGCAATCATCAACACTCCCTCTCAGCTAGGGAGGCATTCTCCACCAAGCCAATTCTCTCACAAAAGTATTTGAACTTCATCATGGAAAGAAATTTGGTGAAGATATCTGCAATCTGGTCATGTGTAGGAAGGTATTGCACATGTACTTATTTCATATGCACCATGTCTCTGACATAATGGTATTTGATCTCAATGTGTTTCGATTTATTGTGAAACACAAGATTCTTTAAGAGCTTCACACAACTCTGGTTATCACAATTAATAATGGTATAATCCATCTCATGATCAAATAAATCTGCAAGGAGTTTGCAAAGCCATGCTACTTCGCGGATTGCCACACTCAATGCTATATACTCCTCTTCCCTGATACTCAAAGCCACAGAGCTCAGTTTCCTAATGCACCAGGAAACCATGGAAGACCCCAAGGTAAAACAACAACCATATGTTCTCTTCCAGTCCACTTCCCTCCCTTCCCAATATGAATCAACATATCCCTACAATCTCATGTCTACAATGGAGGCATATCTCAGGCCATATCCAACTGTGCCTCATAGATATCTCAATACATGCTTCGCTACTGTCCAGTGATTTTTTCTTGGATAACTCATGAACTAACTAAGTACATTCACTACATATCATATATTAGGTCCGGTGTTAACAAGATACGTCAATGATCCAATCAATTGTCAATAAAGGTGTGGATCAATCTTGCCTGAATCAATAGAAGCCTTGTTCATTTTCTTCAGATCCATTAGCATCAGTGTAGGCATGGATTTGCAGTCTCTCATACTGAATTTCTTCAATATATCCACTTTGTATTATCCTTGACTCGAGAAAATATCATCAATCCTCTACCCTACTTCTAGTCCCAAGAAGTAGTGCATCATACCTAGATCCTTCATCTAGAATTCAGAAGTCAATGCTCACTTGCATTCAACAATAAGTCTTTTTGAATCGGTGAGGAATAAGTCATCAACGTATAAGACCAAGATCAACCACACATAAACAACAATGTGATAATATAGGTTTGGATCAACAACACTCTTTTTGAAGTCCAAACTCATCAGGAATCTAGCCATCTTCTTGTACCAAGCATGAGGTGCCTTCTTTAGTCCATATAGTGCTTTCTTCAACCTGCATACATGAGATTTTTTATCATGTATCACAAATCCTTCTGGCTGATCGATGTAAACCTCTTCGTCAATATCACCATTGATAAATTTTATCTTTACATCCATTTGATGTAGTTTCCAACCCATGGATGTTTCTAGTGCAATGATAATATGGATGGAAGTATATCGGGCTACAGGAGAAAGTGTCTCCTCATAATCAATTCCCTCCACCTGTGAGAATCCTCTGGCCACAAATATCGATTTGTACTTCTTGACACTTTCATCAACTGCATGCTTGATCTTATAGATCCACTTGGAAGTCATTACATACTTCCCTTATGGTCTCAGAACAATATCCCATAAATCATTTTTCATGATGGATTGATATTCTTCTGTCATGGCACCTTACCATACCTGCTGACCTGTTGCTTCACCATGACAAGAAGGATCAGTATCAATGATGTGGCTCATGGATAAAACATAGATAAAAAATCTTTGTGGTCTCTTGCTCTCTTAGAATGTGCCTCAAGGAGATGCATGTCCCTCTACCTCCTGTAGAGTTTGTCGAGCCCAGACAAGCCATTTATGGCCTACTGCAATGTCTCTGGGAACATCAACTTGATAAACTATATCAACTAGATCGACTAAATCAATGGTTGTCTCCCTCCAAACTACTGAAGGGGGAGAAGGTACTGTCTCACTGTCAATGTCCATCCGATATTCTTTGGATCTTTGAAATTCTATATCTTCCTCAAAGATGACATCTCTTCTAACCTCGATCTTTCACTTACCAGGGATGTATATACGATATTCCTTCAAAGATTCACTATGCCCCACAAATGTAACCTTTATCCCTCAAGGGTCTAGCTTGGTTCTCTTCTCCTTGGGTACATGAAAGTACACTGGACACCCAAATATCCTGAAGTGTCCAACCTCAGGCTTCACTCCATTGAAAGCTTATTCGAGAGTCATGTTCTTCAAAATCTGGTGAGGACTCCTATTCTGAACATATACTTATGTCATGGATGCTTATTCCCACAGAAGCATAGGTAGATTCTGATCATGTATCATCGCTTTAGTTGCCTCAATGATGGTTATGTTCTTCCTCTCTGCAACCCCATTTTGCTGAGGGTTTTAAGTAACGATGTACTCCCTCTTCATCCCTGCCTCAATACAAAAATCAATGAAATCCTTGGAGTGTACTCTCCTCCATTATCTGATATTAACACCTTGATCCTCCTTCCGGTCAGGTTCTCAACCTAAGCTTTGAATTCTTGAAATATTGCAAGGACTCCATCCTTGGTCTTCAAGAAATAAATCCATGTCTTCCGAGAGTGATCATCAATGAAAAGCACATAGTGAAAATATTCGTTCAAGGAAGAAACGGTCATGGGTCCACACACATCTGAATGTATCAAGTCCAAGATCCCTTTGTATCTACTGCCATTTATCATTAAGGACCCTTTGAAATTTTTTCCAAGAGAACAACCTCTGCAAACACCATTATGTTGAACTTGTATCTCTGGAAGGCATGTTACCATATTCCCTGGAGTGGAAAGGGATCTATAATGAATATGAGAAAGTCTCCTATGCCATAGCTCACTCTGTAATATCCCAAAGGACGAGCCCTGTTGTAATCATGTTTTGTAGGCTGGTGAGCCAAGTATTGATAAACTGATAGGCTTATGTGTTTATTAGGCCATAGAGCCTAAGTGTTAAAGGCCAGGAGCCTGATTTTGTACATGTAATTATGCACATTATTAATAAAAGATAAACATCTCTGCATGTGGACCGACCACGATGAATGAGTGATGGGGGACTAAGCTTCCAAAAATCCTGGGTAAGGGAGAGGGGGATGAAAGGTAAGAAAGAGGGGCTAAGCTTGGGGGCTTAAGCCCTTGGGAATACTAATTTATTATTATTCCAAAGTACTGTGTAAATGTATATGTTTTGTGCTAAGTTCCTGGAGAGGAACACATGTTGATGGAGCACATGCAGCTTCATGGGAGACATGTGTCGACCTAGGTGCATGCAGTTAAAACCATAGGAATAAGCCATGTTGGGGGTTTGCATTCGGCTAGCCATGACCTGAGTCTGGGGGTTCGACCTTCCAATTTCTCCATCCTCCATTTGAACTCATGAATGTCCATGATCGACGTCTATCTGGTGTTGTTTTCATATCCCTTACCTGGAAAGTTCAAGCCTGTGTGTGAGATATTTGTGCACCCTTACGCAATCCTGAAACCATAACCATGAGTCTGTTACATGTTGCATGATTGAGAAACCTAAATTTGTCTGGGTTGTGTTCTACTCTCCTAGTGGGTTGTTGTGGCAGCATAGTCCTGACCATGTGAAGTTGCTGCCATTGATAGTGCATTGCTGAGCCTTGCTGTTGTGTCCTCACTGTGATGGAATTGGTCACAAGAATAGGTTGTCAAATCTATGAGAAACTCTCTCCAGGTGAGATATTGTATTGAGAAAGTAAGAAATCCTGGAAGGGGTTTTGTAGCTGCTAAGGAACTCTAAGAATTCTGGTCCGGTCTGTTGCTGAAGACCAATGCAAGGGAGGTTTAGCAGCCAAAGGACTATCTGGGTGATAGTGAAGGTGTATACTCTTGGGGTGGGATAGGCATGTGGGGAATGAGAGTCTGTGAGTAGTTGGCATAAGTGTCTCCTGGGAGAGAATCCTTCTTGTATGACTGTGTGTCTTCCTGTTGACCCTGCCTAGCCTAGGATTCCTCTACCCGGTGGAGCTTAGTCCCAGCTCTGGGGTGACCTACTGCTGAGAGTGATGAGCAATGTGGTCTAAGGCTGGGAGGTTTGTGGAAGGTTTGCATGTAGTTGGTGAAATTCCTACAGTTTCAAAGATAAGTATCAGTTGGTGCTTAATATTATGTTTTGCATACCTGTGATGCTTATAAGATTATCATGTATTTTGTTGCACATATGAATTGTTGTTAATTACCTTAATTTTGTATGTTAGCAGTAATTAGTTGCTACTCTGTGTTAAGACATTTATATTAATTTAAATTCATATTATATAAGTGTTATTCTGCAGTAACATTACTTCAGAGCTTAAAAGGATAAGTAGAAGTTGTGTTGGTAGCGTCGCCCAATCCTTGGAGGGATGGGGATGTTATTGTTTGGTATTAGAGATTTAAAGGGATAAAGTCATAGGTGTTGGTAGCATTTCCCATCCTTTGGAGGGCCGGGGATGTTACAATTTGGTATCAGAGCCAAGGTTTTCAACGCTGAGCCTAGATGGGCCAGATAAGGGGCCATTAGACCCGAGGTTTCAGGTAGAAATTGTGTCTCGAGGGACTAATTTCGAACCTTAGATTATTTCTGAGTGCTAAGGGGTTGCTTGGACGTGCTACAAAACTGCGGTCGGTGTGGTATTTGGCCACAAAGAGAGAGAGCGCAACGCATGAAGTGTTGGATTTGTTGGATCTGGTCGGGAGGAAAGGAGATGCCTCACGACTGTCATATTTGGAGAAAGTGCAGGAGAGTTATCCTGGAAACCTTTCAGGGATTCAACTATTGGGAAAAGTGATATGTGTTGAGGCATGAAATCCCGATGCATGAAACTTCGAATTCCTGAAAAGATATACACCGTAGATTTCAAGGAAAGAGCTTGGCCATAGGATCAAGCGAAGGAACAAATCGCGATTTCACGATTTTGGCTATTGGAAAAAGTGAGATGTGTGGACACACAAACTCCCAAAACCTGAACTCCCAAAAATAAAAGTGAACATGGTAGGAATTGATGACGTCATCGAAGGTGACGTGGACCCTCCTGAGTGTGCTACGTGCCACCGTGGTTGTTGGAAACAACTATGTGACATGGGCCAGAAGGGGATAAAGTAAATCGGAATTTCGGATGTCGAAATATTTGGAGGAAACAAGTGTGGGAACCTCCGACGTCCGAAGTCCCAAAGTCCCAAAACTTCGATGATGGAAGGACCACAGTGTGTTCCAACCATTATATGTCATGTACATGTGGACTGTTGATCCACTCGATGTCATAAGTTCGGTAACCAGAACTCGAGAGATAGTGGTCTAGAATTTGGTCACAACTCGTGATCGCATGGGATGGGGACTAAGAAAAGGGGGCCTATCGCCCGAAATTTACAGAGCCGAGCAGAGCTCAAAAGATTCATGAAGTTGAAATGTTTTCTTAGAATCAGGTTGGTTTTGAATGTGTGGAATTTGTTAAGGAAATATGGCGTGACAAATTTTGGTTGTCTGCACATTGTGATTGTAGAAGTTGACGAGGGCCAGAACCAATCAGAGTTGTCGCTGAGTGCAAAGAAATGGAAGAGGCATGAATTTCCTCCAGTTCAGAGAACGAAAGAAAAGGAATGGATGTCAACTTAGGAGTCGAAGGATCGAATTCCAATGGGCATGGAAAGGAGATGGATAGGGAAGGGCATATTTTGAAAATCATTGAAAGATTGCAAAAAGATGCCTAGGCTCGCCGAGCTAATAGTAGAAGGCTCAAGAAAACTCAGGATAAATAGGGTGAATTCAACTTGAAGTTGTTGCGTAGCCTGGATAGGATCGAAAATAAATTGGAAAAGGAGAGTGACATAAGAAAAACAGGGAGTCGCATGACCCTTGAGAGGAAAATAAGATCGAGGAGTGTTAGTGGACATCATCGTCACTTCCCAAAGCATTCTAGTAAAGAAAAACGTGGTAGTTCAAACCCATCTCCTACCAGAAATCATAGGAGGTCTGGAGTGGATGAACTAAAAGGAGAAATGAATAAGATTAAGCCTCCCACATTTGATGGAGAACACCAGAAGGAAGAAGATGATGAGACATGGATTCTAGGCATGCAAAAGTACTTATAATTGTAGAATTATTCCTCTCATGCTGAAGGAAGAATTGTGATGTATCAGTTGAAAGAAAAGGCATCCATGTGGTGAGATCAACTTGTGTCGGTGCAACACATTAGAGAGAAATATATCAATTGGAAGGAATTCAAGAGGTATTTCGAGAATAAATATTTGATTAAAAGATATTATGACAGAAAGATGAAAGAGTTCTTTGAACTCAAACTGGGCAGCATGACCATTGATGAATACGAGCAAAGATTTTTGGAACTGTTGAAGTGTGTTTCATTCATCAAGGAGGAGTCTGTCAAGATTCGGAGGTATCTAAGTGGATTACCACCTTCTATTGGTGAGAAGATTCAATATGATGAACCTAAGTCTATGGAAGAAACAATAAGAAGAGAAATTTTTTTATATGAACAACAGAGAGAAAAGCCTACCTTCCAGAAGGCTTGGGAAGACAAGAAGAAGTTCAAAAAAGAGAAGAGACAGAAGGGAAACAAGACTCCCTTTTTTAGAAACAATCCTCAGTGACAACCATATTTTAGAGAGCCTAGAAAGGCTGAAGTGGGTGAGAAATTACCAAGGCAGACACCTATGGAGTGTTGGGGTTGTAAGGGAAACCATAGGTATAGATATTTCCCCCACAGAAATGATAAAGCGAGAGCAGTCCACAATGTTCATCAAGATGAAATAGTGGAGTACATGGGCAGTAGGATGCCAAGGATCTATGCATCCCTGGACAACAAGCAAGCTAAGTATCAGTCGCACATGATTGAAGTGGAAGGTATGATCAACAACCATACCTTTATTGTTTTAATTGATTCAGGGGCTAGCCATAGTTATATAGATCTTAGAGTGGTGGAAAGTCTTCATTTGTCGAGAAGAAAACATGAAAAGTATTGGTTAGTGCAGCGAGCCACAACAACCAAGAGAAGAGTTACATAATTGGTTAAGTCATGTCCAATGGACATGAATAGAATGAACACGAAGGCTCAACTGGACATTTTGCCTTTAGGTTCTTATGAATGTTTAATTGGGATGGACTGGTTACACCAGCACCATGCCATCTTGGATTGTCGTAGTAAGGCATTCAATTTCCTAGATGAAGAAGGAAATCAAAAAACAGTCCAAGGAATTCCTAGAGTTGTTGTTGTCAGAGAAATCTCAACAATGCAGCTGAAAAAGTGCTACAGAAAAGGCTGTCAATTATTCGCATCCCATGTGGATGAAGCATATAAGGATGAGGTCTCAAAGATTGAAGATCATCCGGTACTAAAAGAGTTTGAAGATGTANTATAAATTTGATGCCTGGAGAAGATTCAATGTCGAAAGCTCCTTATAGAATGAGCACACCAGAGCTGAAAGAACTTTAGTTGCAGCTTGAAGATATTTTGAGGAAGGGGTACATTCACCCAAGCATGTCACCTTGGGGTGCCCTGGTCCTGTTCGTGAAGAATAAGGATGGGACGTTAAGGCTGTGTATTGATTTCAGATAGTTAAACAAAGTAACTATTAAGAACAAGTACCCTCTACTGAGGATTGATGACCTCTTCGATCAGTTGAAGGATGGAAAGATATTTTCGAAGATAGATCTCAGATCAGGATATCAACAGGTAAGAATAAAGTATGAAGACATCAATAAGACCACCTTTATAAAAATTTATGGTCATTACGAGTTCACAGTGGTGTCATTTGGACTGTCGAATGCACCTGCTATTTTTATGTGCTTGATGAATGGTGTGTTCAGGGACTATCTAGACAAGTTTGTCATAGTCTTCCTGGATTAAATTCTAGTGTATTCCAAGTTAGAGGAAGAGCATGAACAACACCTAAGGATGGTGTTGCAAGTGCTAAGAGAGCACCGACTGTATGTTGAATTGAGAAAATGCTCATTTTACCAGGAACAGATCCATTACTTGGGGCATATTATTTCAGAAGAAGGGATCGTCATGGATCCTAAGAAGGTTGAGGCCATCAAAGAATGGTTAGCACCAAGGAATGTGGCAGAATTTATATCCTTTATGGGTCTAGTGGGATATTACATAAGGTTTATCGCAGGGTTCTCAAGGATAGCTCACCCTATCACTTCTTTAAAAAGGAAGGAGAAGAAGTTTATGTGGATAGAGGATTGTGAGAGAAGCTTCCAACAATTGAAGCAACTGTTAACCAATGCTCCAATATTGAGGATCGTACACCCAAATGAATATTTCGTGGTATGCACCGATGCATGCAAAGAAGGAATGGGAGGAGTCCTTATTCAGAATGGATTCGTAACCTGTTATGAGTCTAGGAAGCTGAAAGAGCACGAAAAGAATTATGCCACTCATGATTTGGAGTTGGAAACAATCATTCATGCTCCGAGGAAATGGATATTTTAACTCATGGGGAGGAGATTTGAATTGAGAACAAACCACAATGGTCTGAAATACTTGTTTGACCAACCCACCCTAAATGCTAGGCAGAGTAGGTGACTAGAGTTTCTGTGTGAATACAACTTTGATATCAAGCATGCCAAAGGGAAGGAAAATAAGGTGGATGATGCACTCAACAGAAAGGTACAAATCTTACATGCTACAACCATTAGCATGTACCAAACTGATATAAAGGGAAGGATTTTGGAGGTTGCAAATACAGATTTGCAGTACAGAGATTTGGTAGCAAAACTACAACAAGGTAAGATGCCACAGGAAGTGGAGATTTATAAGCTAGGGGATGATGGAATAATTATGTACAAGAACATAATTTATGTACCTAATTTCCAAGACTTGAAATGTATAATTTTGCATGAAATGCATAATGTCCCTTATGCAGGGCACCCTGGATATTAGAAAATTGTGGTAGCAGTCAAGAGACATTATTTCTGGCCAGGTATGAAGAAAGAGATTGTTGAATACATCGCTAGATGTATGCAGTGCCAGAAGGTTAAAGTTGAACATAGGCACCCAACATGGTTGCTACAACCTTTATCCATTCCTGAGTGGAAGTGGGAAGTGGTGACAATGGATTTCATCATGGGATTACCCAGAACAGGCAAGAAACATGACTCAATCATGCTAGTAATGGACAATCTTACGAAATTTACTCATTTTATTCCACTAAAGTCTACTCATAAGGCAACAAATGTTGTTGATATTTTTATGAAGGAAGTGGCACGATTGCACGAAATTCCCAAGACAATTGTGTCTGACAGAGACCCGAAATTTACCTCAAATTTTTGGAAGGGGTTATTCAAGGGATTCAGAACGAATATGAATTTCAGTACAGCCTACCATCCTGAGTTGGATGGGCAGACAAAGTGGGTGAATCGAGTGATAGAAGACATACTGAGAATGTATGTGATGGACAAACCATCGAAATGGGAAGACTACCTGCACTTGGTAGAATTTGCCTACAACAATGGGTATCAAGCATCGTTGAAGATGATCCCAATTGAAGCACTTTATGGCAGAAAGTGAAATACTCTAATAAGATGGGATAATCCAACTGACAGAGAAGTAGTTGTGCCAGAGTTACTCAAGGAAATGGAAGAGAAAATGCTAAAACTTAAGCAGAATTTGAAAGCTTCCTAGGAAAGGTAGAAAAGTTATGCTGATAAAAATAGAACCCACAGGGAGTTTAAAGTGGGTGACCATGTTTTCCTGAAAGTGAAAGATAATAGAAGTTCCCTAAGGATGGGAAACTATGCCAAGTTGGCAGCTAGATTTTGTGGGCCATTTGAAATCTTAGGAAAGATTGGGCCAATTGCATATATGCTTGCATTACCTGCATCCATGATTGTACATAATGCATTTCATGTTTCATTGCTTAAGAAATATATAACTAATGCTAATCATGTTATCAATTGGAATGTGATTCAGGTGGAGCAAGAAGGTGTCCTGCAAGTGCATCCTATGCGCATATTGGACAGGAAAAGAAAACAGCTCCGAAATCGAGCTAAAGGGCTTGTAAAGGTCCAGTGGACCTGGTACGGTCCTGAGGATGCGACATGGGAGCATGAGGATGCTATGCGGTCAGAATACCCACATCTTTTGGAAGATTTTGAAAATCCTGCAGATGTTGTGTGAAAGCTAAAATGAGGATAGTGAAAAAATAAGGGGAGGGGATTGTAATATCCCAAAGGACGAGCTCTATTGTAATCATGTTTTTTAAATCATGTTTTGTAGGCCGGTGAGCTGAGTATTGGTAAGATTATAGGCTTATGTGTTTGTTAGGCTGGAGAGCCTAAGTGTTAAAGACCAGGAGCATGATTTTGTACATGTAATTATGCACATTATTAATAAAAGATAAACATCTCTGCGTGTGGACCGAACATGATGAATGAGTGGTGGAGGACTAAGCTTCCACAAATCCTGGGTAAGGGAAAGGGGGCTGAAAGGAAATAAAGAGGGGCTAATATTGGGGGCTTAAGACCTTGGGAATAACAATTTATTACTATTCCAAAGTAATGTGTAATTGTATATGTTTTGTCCTAAATTCCTGGAGAGGAATGCATGTTGATGGAGTTCATGTAGCTTCATGGGCAACATGTGTCGACCGAGGAGCATGTAGTTAAAACCATAGGAATAAGTCATGTTGGGAGTCTGCATTCGACCAACCATCACCTGAGTCTGGGGGTTTGACCTTCCAATTTCTCCATCCTCCATCTGAAATCGTGACTGTCCATGATCGACCTCTGTTTGGTGTTGTTTTTAGATCCCTTACCTGGATAGTTCAAGCATGTGCATGATATCTCTGTGCACCCTTACACAATCCCAAAACCATAATTGTGAGTTCGTTACGTTTTGCATGATTAAGAAACCTGAATTTTTTTGGGTCGTGTTGTGCTATCCCATTGGGTTGTTGTGGCAGGGTAGTCCTGATCGTGTGAGGTTGTTGCCATCGACTGTGCATTGTTGAACCTTTATTTTGTGTCCTCACTGTGCTAGAATTGGTCACAAGAACAGGTTTCCAAACCTATGAGAAACTCTCTCCAGGTGAGAGATTGTGTTGAGGAAGTAAGAACTCTTGGAAGGGGTCGTGTAGATGCTACAAAACTCTGAGAATTTTGATCCGGTCTATTGCTGAAACCCAAGGCAAGGGAGATTTAGCATCCGAAGGAATGTCTAGGTGGCAGTGAAGGTGTATACTTCTGGGGTGGGAAAAGCATGTGGGGAACGAGAGTCTGTGAGCAGTGGGCATAAGTGGCTCTTGGGAGAGAATCCTTCTTTTGTGACTATGTGTCTTCTTGTTGACCCTGCCTAGCCTAGGATTCCCCTACCTGGTGGATCTTAGTCCCAAATTGGGGGTGACCTACTGCTGAGAGTGATGAGCAGCATGGTCTAAGGCTGGGAGGTTCATGGAAGGTTTGCACGTAGTTGGTGAAATTACTACAGTTTCAAAGATAAGTATCATTTTGTGCTTAATATTATGTTTTGCATACCTGTGATGCTTATAGGATTATAATGTATTCTATTGTGCATACAAATTGTTGTTAATTACCTTAATTATGTATGTTAGCAGTAATTAGGTGCTACTCTATGTTTATTCATTTATATTAATTTAAATGCATATTATATAAGTGTTATTCCGCAGTAACATTACTTCAGAGCGTAAAAGGATAAGTAGAAGTTGTGTTGGTAGCGTCGCCCGGTCCTTGGAGGGTCGGGGATGTTACAGTTTGGTATCAGAGATTTAAAGGGCTAAATTCATAAGTGTTGGTAGAATTTCCCGAACTTTGGAGGGCCAGGGATGTTACACACTCAACCTGTTAGTATCATGTAACACAGCCTGAACTGGTCGGACAATCAAATTTTATAAGTTGTTTTCTTGAACACCAATTACTCAAGAAAAATCCATATGTGAGTTCTTGTGAAATGCAAGAACATTTCCTTCAAAAAAGGTAACCTTGTAGCCTTTATCTTCTAAGGAATAAATGGAGACAAGGTTCCTTTTCATCCCATGTACATATAGTACCTCACTCAACTGAAGGGGTAGGTCAGAATCTAGTTGGAATGTAGAAGTTCCAACCCATTTCACATTATATCTGGCATTGTCTCCAAGTACAACATGTAGACTGGTCTCTTTCTCAACAAGATCTGTCATATGATCTCTATATTTGGTTATGTGCTTGGAGGCACCACTGTCAATTAAGAAGATATCATTATCAATAGGAACCATACTTGAGAGTCTTGATATGAATAAGAAGGCTTCATATTTGATGTCTTCATCTGTTTGATGTGGCTCTGGATCAACATCAACAGTGGAGGAAAGTTGTGTTTCTTTCTTCCTGGTAGGAAAATCTCACTCTGAGTAGATGATAATCTTCCTTTCCTTGACGTCATCTTCCTTCCATTCTTCTTTCTCTTCATCGATAGTTGTTTCTCGTAAAGCATTTTGTATCATACTCAATAGGTCATCCTCTTCCAGGGTGATTTGTAGTCTTGACTTCCAGAAACTAAAGTTGCTTGATCCATCAAGCCTATATTCCCCCAAGGTTTCATTCCTCATGGTTTGCAGATTCTTCCACAAACCCTCGACAATTTGGCTAGGAAACCTAATGACTAGGCTAGGATAGCAATATTAGGTTTCGTTGGGCTTATGACTACGAACTATAATCCTTGAAAGTCAACAAACACTAGTAAAATTGAAAACTCCTTCAATGAGCTGCATAAACCCTAAAACCAAAATTTCTGTAGAAAATTGCGGAACCCTAAAAACCCTAGGGATAAAAACCCAAATTATCGAAAATGCAATTTGAGAGTTGTTGGAGGTGTGTTGACGGAGGCCGTACACTCCTATGAAATTTTTAGCCCCAAGGTTTTAGTAAAAAGTGATGAAACCTCCAAATAAGAGAGGGTTGTACCTTTTTCTGGAAACCCTAGAAGGGTCGTACGGTTCTATAGAAGAGAGGATGGTTGGCTCTGAAAGCTTGTGTAATGGCTTCTTCAAGATTTATGCTCTGATATCATGTTGATTTTTCACTATGTTAGGCTCAAGCATGAGGTTTATTTCATTTTAGCATTTACTTGAACCATAACAAATGCAGCTACACCATTCACAAGTGCTGAAATAAACAAGATCACAAGAAGAATTACCATGCACAAGAACACAATAAATATCCTAGGAAACCCTTCTACTCAAGGGAAGAAAACCCGAAAATCCTTTTCTATATTCTCAAGAGAATATCCCCCAACCATAAACCCTAATGCACATAAGAGGGTGCTTCTACAACCTTGAAACTAGCGCCCAAGAGAGGTGCACACTTCAACCTTATAATTATTTGCTGAAATTCCAAGTTTACATGTGAGAGTATGTGTTTCCTCAATGGGGAAATCACCTCTATTTATACAAGACCAGACACAACAATATGTGTGTCTATTGGCACAACATGGCCGACCTCAATAACTCATAAATATAATTATTTATTATAATAAACATTAATTATATTTTACATATGGTAGGGCCAACTTCTACCCTTTCCATCATAATTACGGTTACAAGTAAATCTTACACTTATACAATATAGCAAGGGATCCACACATCTACTGGTGCATATCTTTGACAATCTCTGCATATATTATTTTTCATGCTTCCTTTTTTGTTGTCTTGGATATTGATCCTTTCTCATTATGTACTTGATTGTATCCTAATCTGGATCTATCATCGAATGGTATTTGAATACTGACTATTTGATCCAATTTTTTGGTGCTCTTATGCTGCATATATTTCTTCTAAAAATCTTTCCTTAAAGAGATTATCTCTGCTTCCAAGCTTCCAATAATTTTCTCCTTTTATTCTATCTGACTTCTAAGAATTTTCTCAATTATTTTGTATTCTTCTATTTTAATTTTTAGACTCGTGGTCATCTTCTCTAGTTCTTTAGAGTTGGAATTATGAGATCCCTCTTTCATTTTTAACTCTTCCTTGAGTGACTTGTTTTTCTTTCTTTCCTTCCTAAGTTCTTCTAATGCACTTATTATCTCTTCTCTAAGATCAAATTCACCTTCTTCTTCGGAATCATCTTCTACTTCTATGAAGAGTACTCTTTCTGAATCACTTTCACTGTCATTATTCTCCTCCTCTAATGAGGAAATCTCCTCCTTTGATTAGAAAATTTTCTTGAATAATTTCTTTTTGTTTATTCTCTTGTTTCCCTTTTGATATTTCTTTTCCATTTTATAAACTTCTTCATCATCACTGTCTTTATTCCTGTGAAGACATTTAGCAGAAAAATGACCAATACCACGACAATTGAAACATTTCAATGGAAGCATACCTTTATACATGTCGGTTTCTTTCTATAATTTCCTTATGAAGTTAGCCATCTCTTCATATCCATTGGAATCATCACTACAACTGCAACCTGGTTTTGAATTTTCCTTGATTTTCTTCCTTTTCTTCTTGGATTCCTTGAAATATACTTCTTTTGTTATTAGGTTCTCCTGTTCTTTTCTCATTTTATAGGAAGTAAATATTCCATATATCTCATCCATGATCAATGTATCGAGATCTTCTCTTTATTCTATGGCTGATATTTCAGAATAAAATCTCATAGGAAGAGACCTCAATACCTTTTGAACAACCACTGACTCATCAAATTCTACTCCCAATACTTTAATAGTGTTAACTACTTTGTCAACTTGCAGAAGGTAGGCTTCAATGTATTCATCTTCCTTCTTCTTCAACTGTTCAAACTTAACTCTGAAAATTTGAAGCTTAGCTCCCTTTACCTTGACATCTCCTTCATAAATATTTTGGATTTTATCCCAAAGATCCTTTGCACTATTACAATGCATAACTTTGAAAAATACGGAATCAACTAGACTTCTCAGAATATTACCTTTATCCTTTGAGTTGTTTTCCATGAGTTTATTTCCATCTTCGTCGGTTGGGGGAGTGGTTGGTGTTGTATACCCATATACTATTGATTTCCAAACATAAAATCCCTATGCCTATACAAATGTTTTCATCCTTTTATTCCATAAGGTATAGTTCTAACCATCAAACCTTGGTGCTTCAATCTTAGCGTATTCCATGATCTCCATCTAGTGGTTGGACTGCTTCCTCATGGACCTACTCTAATATCAATTGTTGGAATAGTGAG
>SNQJ01S0022637.1:71068-96356 GCA_010110895.2 Picea sitchensis | reverse complement strand
TGAGATCAATTAGTACTTTTAATCACAATATAAAACCTCTAATAATATTATGAGAATTCAAAACATCATAATTCAATGCATAAACACAATACACCATAAATTTATGTGGAAACCCAATGTGGGAGAAAACCACATAATGATTTTTTTATTTATCAAAAGAGTACATTCATTGGAAGAACCAACTTCATATTTATATAGCTACAACTAGAAGGAGGCTGCAACCCCCTATTTATAGGCTACAACCTAAAGAAATCTCCAACTCCCTAATTTTTCGGCTCCAACCAGAAGGAGGCTACAACCCCCTTTCCTTGCCCCATCCAAACACCCTAAAATATAAATGTAGATCAACTTATCACTACCTATTTCATTGATAACATGCTGCTACTATTGTATATGATATTTTTGTTGTTGCTACTGATATCAATATCTCATCAAGACTGCAACCACACACACCTCATACCAAGATCCATAAGAGACTTCACCAAATCAAATGATTATGAATCACTAAGTCATACAAATTCCTGATTTCTTCAGAATACTCACTCTAACATACAAAGGAATACATACCTTCAATCTTGTAGTTGACCTAAGTTTTAGATTCTTGATCTTCACAAATTTTCCCCACGGGTCCACGATCCTCTACACTATCTACTCGTGGGTATCCATGATTTCCTCACTACAGCCCACATATGTCCACACTTTTCCTCCCGAAACCTATAGATATACTCAAGTAATCCCTATATGAAACCTCTTCTTCGTACTCTCATCTCCTAGAAACTTCTTACTTCACTGGAATTCTCTGTCTTTGACCCACTACGTCATATATCCAACCTATATTATGAGAAGTGATACACAAAATTGATTTACAATTGACTCTTCTCTTTGTTTTAAAGAGAAATAACATAACGACATGCAAATTCCATGCAAATCATGATGGCATGCAACTCACATGCAACTCGTTATATTCTATTTACAACTAATTTACTTCAACATGCAACTTTTTTCAAGGGTTGACATCAATTACAACAAATCTTCTAAGAACTAAACTTTTGATATTTAATCTTTTTTTTAAATTAATATTTTTCGACGATAAATTAATCCCTGGAATAATTAATCTTTCAACAACTCATTCACGATAACATTGAGATCTACATGGATGGCTTTACCCCTTATGTAAATTATTTTGATGAAGCCTTAGACAATTTATACAAATTTCTCCAAATATGTAGATAAATGAACATGTCCCTTAGAAATGAAAAATGTAATATGATGATGAATGAAGGGATTGTTTTAGGACATTATTTGTCTTTTACAGGGATTGAAGTAGACAAAAACAAAATAAAAAATTATTACCCTACTTTCTATACCTATGAAACCAAAAGATATTAGAATTTTCCTTGGACATGAAGGATACCACAGGAGGTTCATCAAGGATTTTAGTAATATAGCTTCTCCTTCTCTTACCTTGTTGTCCAAATATGTATATTATTGTTGTACCCTGAACTTCCAACAAGATTTTGAAACAATAAAAGAGAAACTCTTAACTTATATTGTACTACAAGGTCCCAATTGGGATATTCCATTTCACATTCACACTAATGCATCCTTAAAGGCTATAGGAGTAGTCTTGGGACAATATGAAGAGAATAAACCGTATGAAATTTATTTCATAAGTAAAAATTTGGCTGGTGCAGAGCTCAACTACACTGCTACAGAAAAAGAACTGTTAGCAGTAGTTCATGCACTCAATAAATTCAGACATTATGTTATAGGGTATAATTTTTTTGTCCATATAAATCATGCTACCATTTGATACTTGATGAATAAACCTGACATTAATGGTAGTATTTTTATATGGTTTTTTTTTATTACAACAATTTGATCTAACAATTCTCGATAAGACTGGAAAGAAAAATGTAGTTGCAGTTTTTTTTTATCCAAGTTGACTATTCCTACTGAAAAAGATGTGATTGATGACAGGTTCACAGATGAGAACCTCTTTTCCATATCAACACAAACCCCCTGGTTTGATGATATAGAAAATTATTTTAAAACAAGAAAGTTCCCTCAACATTTTTCCTACAAGGAGAGATGCAAGATTGTTTGAAAAAGTTCATCCTATACATGGGTAACAGGATATCTGTTAAAACTTTTCCCAGACCAAATTTTGAGGATATGCATAAGAGAAGATGAGGTGAATTATATCATCCATGATTTTCATGATGAACCATGTGGATGACATTATGCAAGAAAGAGGAAATCCTACAAGAGATTACAAGTTGGATACCATTGGCCAACCCTACATAGTGATTCTCAACAATACACTTCACATTATGATGAATGTCAAAGAATGGGGAAGCCTACAAAGAGGAATGATATGCCTTTACAACCTCAAATATCATTGGAACCATTTGAAAAGTGGGGCATGGACTTCATAGGAAAAAATTATTCTCCATCCGAGAAAAATAATCACATATTGGTATGCATTGACTATTCGACAAAATGGGTTGAATTCAAAGCTATGAAAGATTCCACTGAAATATATTGTATCTACATTCTTCCAAGAATGCATATTCTCAAGGTTTGTTTATCCAAGAGATATAGTCACAAATAAAGGACCTCATTTTACATCCATACTTCTTGAAGAAATCATGAAGGAACACAACATCCATCATAGAAATTCAACACCCTACCATCCACAAGTAGATGGGAAGGTTGAGGTCACCGATTGAGAGATAGAAAACATCCTCACCAAAATAGTGAGCATGAACAAGAAATATTGGTCAAAGAAAATCACAAAAGAAGCATGGACATACAACATTACATTGAAAACTACCAAATGGATTTTTCCTTTTGATTTAGTGTATGGTAAGAAAGACATGCTCTCTATTGAATTTGAATATCACACATTGAGAACAACAACTGAATTAGACATGAATTTACCATCAATACTAAGAGAAATATCGAGCCAACTAAATTCCTTATATGATTACATGATGCAATCCCTCTTCAACAATGAAGTAATGCAACAACAAAGAAAATATTGGCATGAGAAAAATATTAAGCATAACAATTTCAAAGAGGGGGATTGGGCTCTGTTGTCTGAATCAAGATTTAAGGAATTCAAAGTAAAGTTTAAGACTAGGTGGATAGGACCATACATTATTGAGAAGTGTTATGATATTTGTTCAATCCATATCAGAACCATTGATGAGGAATGAATACCCCTACTAGTGGATGGGTTCAAACTAAAGGTTACAAAAAGACACTAAAAAAGGATGAGTTAACAACAATAGTGTGGACACAAAATTTGGATGTTATTGATAACAAATATGCTCTCAATCCATTACACTAAATAAATATGAAAAAATTAAATAATAAAAGATAAAAATCCTGGATGAAAACCTCCAAGAGGCACCTAGGGCAGATATGTGGGTGAAAACTTCCAATGGAGGCAGTCTCGGATACGAGGAAGAAATATATATCCTCATCAAGAAAACCTCTTGGAGGCTTGATGAGGCAAGGCATTGGTGAAAACCAGTGATGGCATTTCTACCTTTATAAGGAAAAAAAGAGAAAAGAAAAAAGAAAGAAGAAAAAAGGAAAAAAGAAAAAATATTTTAGAGTACCAATATTTTGTTTTGTAGGTACTCAAGACACCATTTGTAGTAACCATATTCACAAGGAGACATTAGCATATAGTCAACAACCAGAAAATAAAAGAAGTACGCATTTTTTTAGTTTATCTACACTTCCCATGATATCTTCCATACATAACATCTTCCATCAACTCCATTCAATTATCCTTGTTTTTATTTTCATCATTCATCAATACCACTTTCCATACTCAACCAATTACCTTCTACATTTTGTTTTCAATAAAAAATAACCTATTGGGTTATCCTACAAATCTCTACAGGACCATCTTATAGGTTCTACAAGATCAACCTACATGACCATATCCACATAAAATTCCAAGCGCTCAAGAGTCAAAATCAACATAAACAATAAATTTATCAATAACAACAACACAACAACATTCTCCAACCATTTCTACATCATAATCAACAATAAGAAAAACACATTTCTATAGGATACTCTATGTCTTGTAGAAAATATTCATAATCTACAGGATGGTCTGTATCATGTAGAACGATTGCAACGCCGATTTCAAAGAATATGTCAAAAGGACCTGAACATCATCAAGTGACCAATCACCATTGCAATTACTCCAACCACCTGCAAAAATCAAAATTAATATGCATGCAAAGGTAATCAAGGTAACACATTTATCTCTCCTCTCAAAATTTATTTAAACTTCATACAATTTTATTCATGCATATTTAATATGGTCTAAGCATTTATAAAGTCTAAATATAGTGATGAAAACTAGGATGTTCACATCTTGTCATTGGGGGGTGGCCATAATTCATTCCAAGATTTGAATTGGCACATGGAGATTAAGTGATTTAAGTGGAGGATTGTTGATATGAGTTGAGAGAATGAATTAAGGAGTAATAAAAACATCAAGTCGACAAATGTGACAAGACAACAATCCAATAGAATATTTGGGGGCATAACTTGGAGTTAAAGGAGAATCAGAGCACCATTTTGAAATTTGGAAGGAAGAGGAGGTGGTTCAAGCTATGTGAGAGAAATAAGATGAGATCACAGGTGAGGAAGAGAAGCAAAACAACCAACTAAAGAATTAGAAGACGCTACACGAGCATAATCACTACAGGTAGTCGTGAAACCCTAGACAAAGAAATATATCTACAATTATAGAAATATTCTCAACATTTTCTACATTGGCTTCAATGTTTATGATTTTCAGACTTATGGTCATTGTTGGGGGTTTATATGGGTTCTTTAACAAAAAAAATTGTATCCTGTAGAAACCTGATTTTCACAGTCACAGTCCCATAGAACAAAACTCTAAAAACAACCATCTCTCCATGTCTTAAATTATTCATAGATATTTCCAAAGTCCTTATGTTTACAAATCCATGGTCGAATTATTTCAACACTAAATTTTGTGTGAGTATTTAAAAAATGCATCCTGTAGAATCCCAATTTACATAGTTCCTGTATAAATTTGTTTCTACATGAACACTTGTAGAGAAACTATACCAACCTTGAAGTTGTTAAGGAAACCCTCATCATTTTTTTACTCTTTTCTTCTAAGAAAACCCTTGATGGAATTATATCCACCATATTTTCCTAAAAACAAAACTTGAGTTGCCACACTCTCTAAGGAATAGTTCAAATTGAAAACTCTACATGAAACTAGTAACCAATCTTTCTCTTCTTTTCAAAAATCATCATCCTTGACATCAACCATGGGAGTTGGATTCAAAAGGAGAGAGCCAACATAGCCTTCTACGGTTTATGACAATCTTGAGATAGTAAACACATTTCAAGGATGTAATTGGTTGGGATACTTTGAAAGACTCAGAGGATATGATTATGAGGTAACCATAGAGTTTGCTCAGAATTTTAGAAATATACAAGAACATGAATATGTGACCACAATAAGGGGACTAGTAATGAGAATCAATGAAGCTTCCATAAGTAGGGTATATAGTCTTCCCTTGGGCCTCTCTTGGGATAAATAAGCCATTAATGCCAAGAAGGCATTCTTCCTCCCAAATGAAAAACCCAATGAGGAAAAAATGGCATCAAAAAGGAAATCCTCCCTCATCCATGGCTATAGGTGGCCTATCATATAATCAAATAAATAACATGTGAGGTAAAGATAAGTGTAGTATATGCCTAACACTTCATAATATTACACCACCTTAGACATCTTCCAAAATAGGAAGCACACCAAAACTTGAACATCCCGTACTTCCTCCTCCAATCATTAAGTGTTAAGTACCCAATACTTACATACACTTGTTATGTACCCAATATTTTCATACAGAAACACCACAAATATATACAAGAACAATATGAAAAATCTAATTTATTTTTATCAAACCCTTGAGGTAGGGAAACACCATACAATGGATCCTATTATGGAAGGGATCCTCTCCTGTTCACTTGCCTCTTCGAGGGGGCATCCTCCTATTGAGCTACCAACCAATTACAATAATTCTCTTCATGCACCATTACATTGCTTGAACCCCTTTATATAGTTCTACCATCACCTAAGAACATTCTAGAGGAGGAATCTTATAGAAGTAGAACCTTCTAAGAAGTCCTCTTACATTTATTACATCTAACTACCCATTTATTATATCTAACTACCATAGTAGGCCTTATTAATAATATAGTGGACCTAGTCCACCTTACATTGAATGGCCTCCACTATTATCACTATGGGCCCTCTGGGCCTCCCCACTACCTCTCTAGATACCTTACATTCCATCCCCCTTATGGAAGCGTTGTCCTCAACGGTTGATGTACAACCATATACCAGGGTCCCATGGATAATTGTGGACCATAATGCTAAAGAAGACTAGAGAACCAAGGTACCATGTAGAAAGGAATGCCACCATGTTGAAGTAGTCCAACCTCCATTCTAATCCTAGGTCCCATTTCCAAGTGCTCATGTGAACTCTTCGTGGAATATTTTGAAACCCAATAACCAACTCAAAATGATGCTCCAAAGACTGAAACATGTCAGGTGGATCCAAATAAGAAGATCCATCCACATAGTGGAAAATGGTCGTAGCATAATTTGGAAGGAATAATACCACTGTAGAATATGAAAGATTGACATTGGTAATAATCACTGGCTCCCGATTTGTCACATTGATGCTCTCTACAAAAGGTGGATTAGAGTCATCAAATAAAATATGAAAGTGGTTGTCATCCCAAAAATGACAACTATCCATATACCAATCATTGCAATCGGTATCCAAATCATACCAAGCATATATTTCTTGATTATATTCATCCCTGAGGTCCTCCATAAGAAATATCTTATTCATGCTATAAAATGAATCTTGAATACTACGAAAACTATCATTGAGGTTTCCTGTGAGGCCATCTACAAAGTCATCCAATCTGTCATCCAATGTGTCAAACAATTGGGCTTTGAATGCTTCAAGAATTTCTTTGAGGTTTGAGAGGAAATATCCATATGAGAACCCTATGAACTCTTCAGTCCCGCAGACATCATGAAAAAACCCAAAAAAATAGAACAATAAATTACCGCAAAAAATCGCGGCTTTTTCCAAAAAAACCTTGAAAAACTGTTGAATTTAAAATGCTCATAACTTCACTTCCCGGACTCCGTTTCGGATGATTTGTTTTTTGAAATTGGGTATTTTTCAGAGAGGAATTCAAATACCCAATATGTTTCTTCTCTTCTTTGGCCAAGGAAATTGATCTGATACCAATTGTTAAGTATCTAATACTTGCATAGAGAAACACCACAAATATATACAATAACAATATGCAAAATCTAATTTATTATTATCAAACCCTTGAGACATGGCAACACCATAAAATGGATCCTATTATGGAAGGGATCCTCTCCTGTTCACTTGCCTCTTCGAGGGGGCATCCTCCTATTGAGATACCACTCAATTAAAATAATTCTCTTCATGTCCCATTACATTGCTTGAACCCCTTTATATAGTGCTACCATCACCTAAGAACATTCTAGAGGAGGAATATTCTAGAAGTAGAATCTTATAAGAAGTCCTCTTACATTTATTACATCTAACTACCCATTTATTATATCTAACTACCATAGTGGGCCTTATTTAATAATATAGTGGAACTAGTCCACCTTACATTGAATGGCATCCACTATTATCACTATGGGCCCTCTGGGCCTCCCCACTACCTCTCTAGCTACCTTACATTAAGGGAAATGAGCCTAAAGGTACAAAAGGCAAAATAAGAATTGTAAGCACATCATGGGCTCATAAAATTTATAGGTTCAGATTCCCTGTTAGTCTCTAATATTGTTCTTGATTTAGTGAGTATCCCTAATCCTAAATCCTCCTTGCTTATACCTTGTTGCTTGAATTTTAGAATTTTACCCTTGGTTTGAGATTGTTATGTTTTGCATTTTTCACTTTGAAATATTTTTCTTAATGTTTTGAAGTTTTAAGACATGAACTAATGAGATTTGTCACATCATTTGTCTTTTTGAATTCTGAAATTTTAAATTATTTCCAAGTCATGAATGGCGCTACAGGAATAAAGTTATTCCTACATCGCTAAGGAAATTATGTTTTGACATGCACCAACCATCTAGATCTTATCATGATCACACAAATCGTGGGTAAAGGACCTGCATGTGCTCCACAATCTTTGCTCAGATTGATGATGTAGTTTAAACCGTTGTATGAATGAGATTGATTTGTACCAGCAAGGACCCGCATCAAATCAATATTGTTCCTGATATTGTTAAATGATATCGTCATCTTTTATTCTAATTTCTTGGGGGATGTGTGCAGATATATAATTTAGAGAAATTGTTATGTAATAACAACTACAGGTTAAAAATTCTCGTTTTCAAACAATAGAGAGTTTTACAGGACTGTATCAGTGACATGGCACTGAATAAAAGTGGACAAATCATTAGTTTGGAACCTGAGGGCACTGAACTGCTGGAATCTTACCCATAGATGGCACAGATATTTAAAGGCGTAGGTTAGTCCAAGTTTTTAACCACTTTCCAGGGACACGATGAACATGTCTCCATGATATTCGCACAGAACCTCGACGGTTTCGAAGTTGTGATTGGATTATTTTTTATGATGGTGACTAAGCACTCTATTCCCATAGCTTGCAAATTTTCAATAGAGGGAGAAAGGTGGTGGAAAAAAGAGCACATGGTCATGGAATTTGTGAACCAGTTCCTGTTACTAGATAAAGAAACCCCTAATTGGAAGAAAGGAGTACCACACAGCTGGATCATAAAGGAGTGGAATATCGCTCTGATTATAATTGATAGGTATATTACATGTGAGGGTAGGTTCTCATTGGTTTACATCTATAATGTCAGATTATGAATGCACATCAATGGAGATTACCCCCTAAATTTACCATATTTTCTACTCAAAAGTATATCAAAGATGTCCAAAAGGGTACAGTCTCATCCTGCCACAGCTAAATGCAGTCTGTTCCACCAAGTTTTGATAAAGACACTGGTTGTTTCTACTTTTAATGAAGTACAAAGACCCTAGGATTGGTTAATATGGTCTCTAAGTAATGATCCACAACCAATCAAATCAAAAAATGCCAAAGGGAAAAGAGCATCTACACAGAAGCATAGTGTTACAGTTGATGAATTCCCAATCAAAGAATAAACCTCTCCAACCAAGGTAACAAGGGCCAACAAAAGAAATATGAAAACCCAACGAATCCCTATTGACACCCTTGTAGATAAAGGTCAGGAAGAAGCCACCACCAGTAGAGGTAAGAGATTAAAACCTGATGCAGATATTGATGCATATATTTCACTAGTTTTCAACCACCCTTTTAAAAAACCAATTCATAAAACACTTAAAATACTATTGCAATAACTTGATGATGCCCTAGCTTGTCCTCTCATAGTCAAGTGCAACTTTAGGGACTAACATCTTTTGGCGTCATTTCCAGAGATGAAGAAATGAAAATATCTTCCCCGGGGAAACAACAAGATTAGATTCAAATCTTGATGGTGAACAAGATTTTGGACATTACATGAGATTGTGATTTTTCACCTGGCGACTCCTCTGTGATAATTTTGGCTCCTAAAAGATAATGAAAAGGACCTGAAACTCCTTCAACATCCTCATCATCTACAAAGAGACCAGTAACCATAAAAAATCTAGACCCAGATCTTGTTGCAGCAGTACCAAACATTGAAAAATTATTAAGAAAATATAAAGTCATTCCTGGATAGTCCTCTCTCTCAAAGTGAAAATTGCCTTCAAAAATATCTCGAGGACAGTCCTCTGAAATTATCAAACTCCAACTAGTTGAAGAAGTAATTCCTAAAAGTGAGATCAAACATGTCATTGAGCCTGCTATAGTTTCCTTTCCTTCAACTATATTAGAATTAAATTTAAATCAATGGAAGCTACTTGCTAAGCTCATTGAAGAGAAACATTCAAATACTTTGTCTATATCTGAAGCCTTGAGAGATCACAACAAAGAAATTAAAAGTGAACTAGAAGCACTATCTTCATCATCTCAGTCTTTCTCTTCTGAAGAAGTTAAACCACACTATTCCTCTTTTCAAATCCCTCTTTTTCTTGGACCATCATCTTGTTCTAGTCCAGAAAAGAAACCTATTTTTTCTGAAGATCAAGGATTATTATCAGTATAACTAAGTTTCCACACACAGGGGACATTTTCTCTTTCTACATCACCAATATTGCTTACTCCTAAAGTAAAACACCAAAGATAGAAAATATGGTTGTAAATAGAATGGATGCAATTGTTGCAGCCAGATATGCACCATTAAACCTACCACAAGTTTTGTATGCCTTTCCACCAAATGCATATATGAAGTATTTGCCAAGATTCAATGGAGAAGGAGGATTTATTGTTGAAGAGCATTTGAATTCTTTCTACAATTTTGCAGACTATTTTAATGTAGAGCATGCAGATGTGTGGATGAGACTATTTGTGCAGAGTTTAGATGGTGAAGTAAGAAAACGGTTCAGGAGCCTGCCACCTAATTCAATTGATGATATTGATGCTTTGGATGACACCTTTTTAAGACATTGGGGAGACACGAAAGACTACTTATACTAAATTACTGAATTTGGTGCTTTAAAAAATGAAACAAGGTAAATCAATATCTGATTTTACTAAAAGGTTCAATAAAATGTATAGTAAAATTCCAGATGAAATTAAGCCTTCAGAAACATCAGCCAAAATCACTTTTGCCAATGCTTTTGATGGTGAATTTTCTCTTTTACTAAGAGAAAGAAGGTATGCTACCCTGATCTTGATGCATGAAGCTTCTATTGAGGTAGAATCTAACATACTAGCAGCAGACAAATTGAAATCTAGGGGTGATAGAGACAGGGAAAAATAGAAAGAAGAGCTTCCTTCCTCTTCTCATACAACATTTGATTCATGTTGAAAACCTTGACATTTGAGATGGCTAGGTTAAAAATGGAAATCCAATAACCCTGCACAGGAAGGTGGATACATAAATCCTAATCATTTTAGGAGGCCAAATAATGTACCTCAAATCTTACCAAGAGAAAGGAAGAATCAAGAAGATAAAAAAGTTTTTCCTCCTTTCCAAAATAATGCAGTAGAAGAAGCTGAGGAAGAAGATGATATTGAAGATGACCTTGCAGTACATCTAAATGATTCAGAATCATCCTCTACTCATTTGACACATTAGGATTATGAATATGCTTTGATATTAAATCAATTTGAAGAAGGGGATGTTGATGAGGTCATCCAGAAGGAAACTAAAAGGAAGAAATATGATCTCAGATCCAGATCAAATACACCTAAAGTGGATACCCCTTGTTTCCACAAATAAGGTCAGTACTCCAGTTAAAACAGGGATCGGTAAAAACAATCATGGGATTCAGATTGATCAACCATTAAAGAATCATGCCAAGGTTAGTACTACAAAGTTAAAGGAATAATAAAATATTATTTCTTCTTTCAGCCTAGAACATGAATTAACAAAATACAAAATTTTGTACCTCTGATAGAAATAATTAAAACAAAGCCTTTTAGGAAGATTGTTCTCAAGGCTTTACAACCTCCTGCTCAGGTCACCTTTTAAGATACTATCAACCTTGAATATGAGAACCCTGCTATAACCATTGGACCTCATATTGAAGACAAAACTAATACTTCTCCTCCATTATACATATCACTAAATATCCATGACAAGATATTCAATAACTTCCTAATGGGTTCTGGTGCCTCGCACAATGTCATGCCTAAAGTGGTGATGGATGAATTAGGATTAGATATTACTAAACCTTACCTTGATTTATATTTTTTTGATTGCAGGAAAGTCAAATGTCTAGGAGCTATTAAGGACATGGTTGTTACTCTTTCCTAATTACCTATGAAGAGTGTGGTATTGGATGTTATTGTGGCTGACATACCTCCAAATTTTGGAATGCTTCTTTCCAGATCCTGGGCTAAGAAAGTAGGAGGCACTCTACAGATGGATCTCAGTTATGCTACCATACCTATTTTTGGTGGAGAACATCTGAGATTATATAGGGAAGTAAGAATGGATTATTTTTTAAGTGATCATGAAAACCCTAGTAATCATCCTATATATGTTGTAGAAGATTAAATTGGCTCCTCTATTTTTAATATTGGTGATCAGATGGCAGAAACATCAGTTAGAAAAATAACACCTGCAGTTGGAGACAGTGCAGAAAATTTTGTTTGGAAAATGTATTTTGATGGGGCTTGTTCTAGAGAAGGTTCAGGCGCTGGGATTGTTTTCATTTCCCATACCCAAGAATTCATTCCTATGTCATATAAAATTGAATTTGATACAACCAATAACATCAGTGAGTATGAAACCTTGTTGTTAGGGTTGAAAGATGCTAAAGATATGGGTATAGATAAGCTTTCTATTTTTGGAGATTCAGAACTCATTATCTACCAGATTAAAAACATTTATCAAACAAAGAAACAAAGTTTAAAACAATATAGGAATGAAGTGTGGGATTATGTGGATAATTTATTTTTGGCATTCAACATTACTTTTGTGCACAAAAAATTGAATCAATAGGTTGAATCTTTGGCACTTGCATCCAGCAACTTTAAGACTCCAATGTTTCCTAACTTGAAATTTGAGATTGAGGTTAGAAACAAACCCTCAATACCAGATAATATCAAAAATTGGCAGGTCTTTAAATATGATGAAGAGATTCAAATATTCTTAAATACTATTGAAGAGTTTTCCAACATTTCAATAGATTAGAACAATGAAGATGATGATGTAGAAGTACATACTACAAATGTTCTTCAAGACAACGTTGTTGGGCACACAATATCATTGAATTGAAGACAAATCATTTGCCTAAAGGTTTGGTTCCACTTGAGATATTGTTTGATCACAATGATGTTTCCAGAAAGGTTTTTATTCAGATAGAAGAAACTGATGTAGTGGACTGTGACATCAGTTCTGATTCAAATTCTAGAATGATTAAAATATCCAAAAAACTATTAGAAAAACAAAGAGATACATATGTTAATTTGATGAAGTAGTATTCAGATGTATTTTACTGGTCTTATGAAGACACAAAAGTGTTTGATACAGAGATCATGCAGCACAAGATCCTTCTGAAACTTGGATCAAAACCTTTTAGGAAAAAGTCTAGGCAATTTAATCCTTTGTTGTTACCCATAATAGAAAAAGCGTTGAAAAGGTTATTGGATGCCAAAATTATAGTGCCATTGAGATACTCAAAGTGGGTAGATAATCTTGTACCTGTCAGTAATAAGAGTGGATAAATAAGACTCTATGTGGACTTCAAGAAGTTGAACAGGTGCTCCCTAAAGGACAATTATCCATTACCAAAAATGGATCATATTTTACAGAGAGTAGTAGGGGAAAATAAGATTTCTATGCTTGATGGTTACTTAGGGTACAATCAGATATCAGTAATGGAGGAAGACAAAAATAAAACAACTTGTACCACTCCCTAGGGCACCTTCATGCATGAAAATATGCCCTTTGAATTGATGAATGCAGAAACCACTTTTCAGAGGGCTATGGACATTGCTTTTATTGGTGAGAAAGACAGGTTTTTAGTTATTTATCTTGATGACATCACTATATTTCCAGCATCCAATGAAGAACATTTAAAACACTTGAAGCAAACTTTTGAGAAATGCACAAGGTACGGTATATCACTTAATCCTAAAAAATCACATTTTTCCATGGAAGAAGGAAATTTTTTGGGACATGTTGTTTTACCTGAAGGTATTAAGATAGATCCTGGAAGAGTAAAATATATCCAACAGATAGACATTCCAAGAAACAAGAAGTATATCCAATCCTTCATAGGTAAGATACATTTTTTTAAGGAGGTTTATACCTAATTTTGCATAGATTATCAAGTACATTACTGATATGTTAAAAAAAGATGCAAAAATTAAGTGGATACCAGAAGCTAAAGAATCTTTTAAGAAGATTAAGCAGGCTCTTTTTCAGGCCCTTGTTCTCATCAGTCCATATTACTCCAAGGCATTCATGATTTTTTCATTTGCCTCAAAAGACGCCATAGCTGTTGTTATTTTACAAAGAAATGAGTAAGGATATGAGAAACCCATCTCCTTCTTCAACAAAAATCTCAGAGACTCTGAACTGAAATATGATATAATGGAGAAATAGGCATATGCCCTGGTAAAGGATTTAAAATCTTTCAGGATATATGTTATTCAATAGGATATCACTGCTTGTGTGCCAAGTAGTGCGATCAAAGAAATTTTAGTTCAACCTGATTGTGAAGGAAAGAGAGGAAAGTGGATAACAAAAATCTTGGAGTACAACCTGACTCTAAATCCCACTCAACTGATAAAAGGACAAGGCCTTGCCAAATTAATGACAGGGTCAAATTGAAAATAAATTGGGTTGTATCATCTCTCAGGTAAAGCACATAATTATTCACTCCAGACTGGAGAAACCAGCTCACAGGTAAACAACAAGTATGCTTATTTACCATGGTACAAGGATATTGTATTTTTTTTTCTGCTGAATCTTCAATCTCCTCCTAAATTGGATAAATCAAAATTCAGATCACTTAAATTAAGATCAGTAAAGTATTGCATTGTTGATCAAATCATGTTATAGAAAGATCCTAATGGGATCTTGTTGAGGTGTGTTGATGAAGAAGAGGTTAGACAAATATTTTTTGATCCACACCATGGTGTTTATGGAGGTAATCACCATTGGAAAGATAATGCTTTCAATATTATCAGGGCAGGCTATTATTGTCCAGTCATGTTCTCAGACATTTTTGCTCAGGTTAGGGCATGTGAACCCTGTTAGAAGTTTGCAGGAAAGCATAAACTTATGTCTCTTCCTCTGAAACCTATCATCGCTCATGGGCCCCTTCAATAATGGGGATTGGAATTCATCAGGGAAATCAACCCTTCATCTTCTGGCTAGCATAAGTGGATCCTAACAACCACAGATTACTTTACAAAGTGGATTGAAGCAATTCCAACTCAGAATGAAACAAACAAGGTAATCATGGAATTTCTTGAAGGACATATATTTTTTAGGTTTGGCTGTCCTAAAAAGTTGGTTACTAATAATTCTCAAGCTTTTAAATCAAACTCCATGATTTATTTTTGCAATAAATATAATATCAAATTGGTCCACTCTACTCCTTACTACCCCCAAGGAAACAGGTTAGCAGAGTCCTCCAATAAAAGTCTTATAAGGATTATAAAAAAACTACTTGCAGAAAACAAAAGGTCATGGGATTACAAGTTAAAGTTTTCCCTATGGGATGATCGTATAAGTAACAAGAAGTCTATTGGAACCTCCCCTTTCCAAATGGTGTATGGAAAAAAATCCATTCTTCCAACTCAATTGGGCTTACCAGTCTTAATTTTTTTCCAGGAAGAGTTAGAAGAACCCAATGATATCTAAAGGAGATTTTTTTAGATGATTGAGGTTCAGCAGGTTATAGAACAGATGAATCAAAAAGTTGTTTCTCACCAGAGCAAAGTCAAAGCCACGTTTGATAAAGGAACTAAGAAATATGTTTTTAATGAAGGAGATTTGGTATTAAGGTGGGATGTTAGGAGAGACGATAAAGCAAAACATGGTAAGTTTGAAAACTTATGGTATGGTCCTTTCAGAATAGGCAAGGCGATGGATAATAATACTTTTCTTCTACATAATCTAGATGACATTGAAACTTTTGGGGGCCCAGTGAATGGGAGATTTTTGAAACACTATTTTCTTTAAATATGCATCAAAGGTTTGATCCCGTACAGTAGGTTTTTCTTTCAATAAAGACTCCATATACCCAATGGACTTGTTTTTATACAGTGGTGTTTTGAATAAAGGATGATAGAGCAGGGAAATCAGTGAATCAGAAGCAAGGTAAAGGCATTGGTCTACAGTTCTTGAAATTTCATCATCAAAACTTCACCCCCAAAAGGAGCTAGTGTTAGTCTCTAATATTGTTCTTGATTTAGTGAGTATCCCTAATCCCAAATCCTCCATGTTTATACCTTGTTTCTTGAATTTTAGACTTTTAGCCTTAGTTTGAGATTGTTATGTTTTGCATTTTTCACTTTGAAATAATTTTCTTAAAGTTTTGAAGGTTTAAGACATGAATTAATGAGATTTGTCCCATCATTTTTCATTTTGAACTTTGAAATTTCAAATTATTTCCAAGTCATGAATGGCGCTATAGGAATAGTGATATTCCTACAGTGCTAAGGCAATTATGTTTTCACATACGCCAACCATCCATATATTATCATGATCGCACAAATCATGGGTAAAGGACTTGCATGTGCTCCACAATCTTGGCTCATATTGATGATGTAGTTTAAACCATTGTATGAATGAGACTGAGTTGTACCAGCAAGGACCTACATCAAGTCAATCCTATTCTCGATATTGTTAAATGATACCGTCATCTGTTATTCTAATTTCTTGGGTGATGTGTGTAGATATCTAATTTAGATAAATTGTTATGTAATAACAACTACAAGTTTAAACATTCTCGTTTTCAAACAACGTAATGTTTTATAGGACTGTATTAGTGACATGATGCCGGAGAAAAGTGGACAAATCATTAGGTTGGAACCTGAGGGCACTGAACTGCTGGAAGCTTACCCATAGATGGAACAAATATTTAAATACACAGGTTGGTTCGATTTTTTTACCACTTTCCAGGGACATCATGAACAGGTCTCCATGATATTTGCATAGAACTTCGACGGTTTCAAAGTTGTGATTGGAAAAATGTTGATGATGGTGAATGAACACTCCATTTTCAAAGCTTGCAAATTGCTGATAGGGGGAGAAAGGTGGTGGAAAAAAGAGCACGTGGTCATGGAATTCATGAACCAGTTCATGTTACTAGATAAACATAACCCTAATTGGAAGAAAGGAGTACCACGCAGTTGGATCATAAAGGAGTGGAATACCACTCTAATTATAATTCACAGGTATATTACATGTGAGGGTAGGTTCTCGCTGGTTTATATCTATCATATTAGATTATTAATGCACATCAATGGAGATTACCCCCTAAATTTACCATATTTTCTACTCAAAAGTCTATCGAAGATGTCCAAAAGGGTACAGTCTCATCCTGCCACAGCCAAAGGAAGTTTGTTCCACCACGTTTTGATAAATAAATTGGTTGTTTATACTTTGAATGAAGTACAAAGATCCTGGGATTGGTTAATCTAGTATTTAAGTAATGATCCACAACGAAGCAAATCAAAAAAGGCTAAAGGGAAAAGAGCAACTAAACATAAACAAAGTGTTACAGTTAATGAATTCTCAATCAAATAATAAACCACCGCAACCAGGGTAATAAGGGCCAACAACAGAAAGATGCAAACCTAGCGAATCCCAGTTGACACCCCTGCAGATAAAGGGCAGGAAGAAGCCACCACTAGTAGAGGTAAGAGATTAAAACCTGATGCAGATATTGATGTGTTTACTAATACAAAGATAAACATGGAAGTAGATACATATGAGGATTACAATGTAAACCCAATTAAACCCACAGTCAAACATAAACATAAATTGACAAGTAAGAAAAGTGCCAAAGGAAAAAAACAGGGGAAGAAATATTCACCTGTGTCTAAATACCATAGGAGAAACTCCACTAGGGATGTCAACAAATATAGGTTAAAATCTAAAGCTATGTTTGACCCATCTATCAAAAAAGAGAACCTCATAGTCATAGAATACATTTCTGAAGACTCTAAAGAAGGTATTAAAGAACATGCATAAATACTGCCATTGCACAGGAAACCAAAAGAAAATAAAATCTTGGAGAAATCAACAGGAAAAGGCAAACATGTTTCTCAACATTCTACAGTACCTATAATGAGAGCAACCACCAGATCATCAAGGGATGAAGCATTGTTCAAAGGCATGGGTCAAATTTATGAAGATAAAGAATATCATCCTGTAGATCCAGATCATATTCCAGGTATTCCAGAGGCCATGGACTCAAATAGTTTTGATGATGATCATAGCTCATAACTAGCTTCTAGATACCAAATCAAACTGAGAGAACTTAAGTCTTTTATAGACCTAAACAAACCTGCACCTGTAGAATAATTTCCAGAATTCAAAGTCAAGGTTAGAAGTGATAAAGAGAAGATCAAAGAACTCCAGAGAATGGTGAAACAGTTAAAGAAGGAAAAGTCTCAAGTAGAGAAATGGAGCGCCAAACAACAGGAAAAGATATAGGGTTTCAAGAAAAAGAGAAAGGAACAAAGGGAATTGCTCAAAGAACTACGAGAGTCTAACTTCACACTGTATTGGCACAACATTTTTCTCACAACCAAGCTGAAACACAGGACTACTAAATCTAGCACCATAATTATATCACGATAGACTTATGAAGGTCTTTATGCACAGTTTTGGAAGATTTGATATTTACCCAAGGAGTAAAATATGATCTACTTGTTCTGACTTGCAAATTTGGATACTACGAATGTATAACTCAGTCAAAACTAATTCCAAATTTTGTGGGATTTGATATGCTGTTGTAAAATCATTTTGGATTAAGTTGTTCAGATGATTACTATTTTGGCAATGTAAATGCTCATTTTGAGCTGGTCTTCCTAGAAGATAGATATTGACAAGATCATGTTATTAACAGAACACTAGAAAATAGGATATGGAGTCATCTTTTGTATAGTTTAAAAAGTCAGATGAAAGACCTGAGGAGGGTCGACAAATTGGAGATTCAGGGATATGTTTTGAACTTTTTATAAGACAATTTTATTCTATCCAGATACTTAATGGCAAAGGCATTTTAATGTTCATACTTTCACTTCTTTCATGTTGTTTCTCTATTCTTTCTTGAGATCATTTTTTCAATTGCAATGCATTGTTTTCTTGGTCTTAATTGATGTAGTGAAGATTTTGTTGTTATTAATATTATCATGATTTTATTTTAAAGCACATGTTCTTGTTTCTTAATTATATTTTGAGATAAGAAATCCATGTGGGGTTAACAAACTGAAGACTTCCATATTTATTTTCTTTATTTTTCCTTACTTATCTAATTTGTCTATGTGCCTACCCTTTAACAAATCAGTGGTATATCTCTTGCTTTTATTCTGAATTTCATGTTTACCTTGAAATCATTCAACTAGTTTTCAACCACCCTTTTAAAAACCCAATTCATAAAACCCTTAAAATACTATTGCAATAACCTGATGATGCCTTAGATTGTCCTCTCACAATCAAGTGCAACATTAGGGACTAACATTCCCCCAGAAAAAATTAAGAGATAAATTTTGTGGGAATATTTTATAAACATGGATATGCAGGAATTTGAAGAGGAACAAGTAGAAATGAGTGAAGAGGAGAGGAAAAAGGGAGAATAACCTAAGAAAATCACCAGGCCCAAAAGGTCAAAACATCAAAAGAAGGAGAAAAAATCTAGACTATGTGAATTCTACCTACATATCCTCATCTTGCCATACCCCTACAATTGGAATCCCGATCCATATGTGGGGGATATATAATTTATGGCCTTTTCATCATTTCTAAAGCATGAGGAAATGAGGGCATAGGAATTCAAGAATTATAAGGAAGAAGTACTCCAAACACCTTTGTGGATCAGAGTTGAGGCTTTCAGAACTAGGTATTCCATAAACATTCATCACATCCTCTCTTTGGATAAGGATGTAGATCTAGGATGGAAAACCATGCAAAGGGAAGAAATAACCCATCTTGATGACTCAATCATATTATTTGGAGAAGAATCACTAGAGGCTTTCCATAGCAGATGACACTCCTTACCTCATGATTTGAAAATAAGAGAACCTCATTCCCTCATTACCTTGCAACTTTCCCTCCTAAGGACACCTTGGTACAAAGAGGTTGTAAGGAAAATGAATACTAAATGGATTGGATTAAGGATGAACCCTCCACTCCTTCTCCCTATAGAACATATGGCCGATCTCAACCCAGAAAGGGAAGAAGAAGAGTTCTATAATTATGAAGGATAAAGGATACCATGAGAAACAAGCTATCAGTAGATATGTGGCCTCGAATATGAGGTAAGAGTTTAGTAATAAGAAACAGGGTGTTGAGCAACAACAAGGTGATGAAAAATAGGAAAATTTTGAACAACATCTTAGTGAACAATAACAAGATATAGGGCAACAACAACAGTAGTAAGAGCAGAGGAACAAAATTTTGTTGCACAAATTATGTGTAAAGTTTTAGTTGCAGGGTGATTATGAGCCCAATAATTGCCTATTCCAAAGGATCATCTTTAGCACATTTTTCCACAATAAAATGACTTGATATTTTCTTTTGACCATATTTAATAGTAAGTCAAGGATATTTTGCATGTTGCTTAGTGAATGTGTGTTGAGGTGGATTTTTGTTTATAAAGTGTCTTTTTTATTTAATGCTTTTACCAAATATGTGTATTCCTCCAAGCAGGTCAAACTTCAAAAGTTAGGGGAACCAACACCGTAGAAACAAGGAATTTTTTCTCCCTTAAAGCGTTGTGAGCCAAAGATCAACAAAAATTGTCCCCACCTACCTCCGAGAGTGATCCTTTTGCGTTAATGATCACTCCTGATCAACAAAAAAATGGAGATACACATATAATGGGATGATATCCCTCATTTACTCACTTATCTCCTCGATTTAGGAAGGGAAGTCTAACTCTCAAGCTATATATAGACCTCTAGTCTAGGAAAGTGAAGGAGATAATTTTGGAGAAGAATTGTATGAAGAATTTTTGAATACTTTTTTTGAAAACTCAGATCCTTTCTTCTCTTGATGTATTATTGATATTCATGAAATAAAGATGGTTTTTCCTTCAGTTTATTAAAGTTTCTTTTAGGTTCCCTGTGCTTCTTAGGTAGGGCCCATCCAATAGGGCTCAAGGACCTTGTTATAATTTTTGTGGTTCTCATGCATGTTAATTACTGATTAGATAACATTTAATTCTCTTTTGAAGTTTAATATAGTTTTGCTTGATCAATTCCATCTTTTTTTAAGGTTATCACTAACTAGCTAGTTACAGTAGGCATCCTATAGAAATGTTCAATAGCCTTTTGGAGAACTCTTGGGTTCCTCCATAGGCCAAGAACCTCAGATCCACTTCATTTACTTATAGTCTATCTTTTTTCATGATTCTAAAGACTTACACTATTTTTATGAGCTTCATTTTTGTTTCTTGTAAGAGTTTCATGTAGAAACTACACAGATCCTGTAGAAACTTCCTGTAGGAAAGTTTTAGCTTCACAATTAAATTGATCTTAATATTATTTTTATGAAATAACCAATAGACAATAAAACCACATATGGTTTCCATTGATCAAATGATTAGACATAAAATGGTTTTCTTTATTCATGTATTAGTGTAGCCTCACTTTAGTTACAACTTTTTGTCATAACTTAGATTGAATTCATTTTTTGTTCTCAGTTTAATCTTTATGATTCACTATCCTTTACTTCCATTAGAATAAATTATTTTCATGCAATCTAGACTTGCATATTGGTTTTCTTTCCTTTAAGAAATAGTTTAGAGTTTCTTTCTGTCATATTTATTTTCTGCATCATTCCACACCTTTTAACCTTTGATCGGTCTCAGACATTTTATACCGACAATTGCATATTGCACACATAGTGCATATCACCTCTTAAGTTGGTTATTGTTTATGACTTATTTCAAAAGGGCATATCTTTCACATTTCAATTCCATTTTCAGTGCTGTGTTTTTTTAAACCTATTTTTTCAAGATCTTTCCATCCAACCCATCAATTGCATTTTTTTTTTCATATTTTAATATGGAATCTCTTAGTGATATTTTTCTCACAAGTACCAACTACTTCTCATGGAAATCCCATATGGAAGTTGTATTAAGAAGTAAAGGATTGTTCCAGATTACCTTGGGAAAAGAACTAGAACCCACTGAAGATGAAAATAAAGTCAAATGGGATAATAAGAGTGATAAATTACATGGACTAATCAAAATGTCTATCTCTCATGATTTAAGGTTTCACCTCCAAGGAATTGATGCTCCCATTGCAACTTTAACTAAGCTTAAATTTGTGTTTGGTAAACACAATATTATTCAATCCCATCAGATAGAAAAATAGTTAAGGAATCTAAGTGCTAATAATTTTTCTTGTATTGGATATTATTTATCTAAGTTCAAAAATCTTAGAATTTTATGTATACACTGCAAAATAGATTTCAAGGAAGACCTATGCATCTATATTATCCTTTCTAATCTTGGTAGTGCATATTATAACTTTGCATCTACCTTTTATGCCACTAGAGATTCTCTAGAGAGTGCCTATAAAGATTCCACTATTGATTCTTCTGTGATGCTTTTATTCGAGAGCAAGATAAACTTATGCAAATTGGAGTGATCAATAATATAGGTACCTCCAACAAAGCCTTATTGGCCTAGAATAAATATAAATCCAATAGAAAAAAAAGGGTCCCAAACCATCTCAACAAGCTTATGCTCCTAATGGTGAAAAATGATCAAAATATAAAAGTAAGAAGACTGAAAGACATTGCAACTTTTGTGGGAAAAATGGTCACGTGGAGTCCAAATGTTTTAATAAGATAGAATTTTTAGAGGAAGCAATGAAGAAGCACAACATCAACATTGATTCTTCTTCTTCTTCTTCTCATGGACATGGAATTTCTACTTCTAGTTTCTCCTTCAATGCAAATTCTACTTCTTAGTGATGATAGATATCTTAGTGTTGTAGGGTCTGGAACAATTCAAGTAGATACTAGTCATTTCAATTATGTATTATGTGTTCTAACTCTTTCCTGCAACCTTCTATCAGTATATCTGATCACTCATTCAGGTGGAGGTAAAACCATAGATTTTTCACCTCACCAAGCTATAATTAAGGATTTAAAATATCCTAAGCATGTCCTAATAACTAGAATTGTTGATGATATTTCTAGGTTATACAAGTTTGACAAGTTTGGGTCATCATATTTTCCATCAATTTTTGTTGCTCATAGAGATGACTTGAGAAAAATTTGGCATGAGTGGTTTGGTCATCTAAAACATCACTCATTGAAACAACTTTGTAATCAACGGATGGTGATTGGTCTTCCTCTTGTTTCTTGAAAATATGGTGTTTGTGTTGGTTTTGTTCATGACTAAAATCATCGAGGTAGTTTTGACAAACGTTCCTCTTGGAACACCTTGGCCCCTTTGAAGCTTGTTCATAGTGACTTGCATGGTACACTTTCTTCTCCTTTTTTTTCTAGGTGCAAGTGTTTCTTAACTTTCATTGATGACTTCTCCAGATGCACTTGGTTTTACATCTTAAAACTTAAGAGTGAAGTGTTTGACAAGTTTTTGGCATACAAGGCCCCTGTATAAAAACAATCTAGAGATCAACTTCAAAGGTTAAGAACATATAATGGAGGTGAATATGTGAAAAATAATTTTACAAGTTAATACATTGCACAGGGTATCCAAATGCAACACATTGTTCCATATACACCACATAAAAATGGTGTTGTTGAGAGAAAGAATCACATATTAAAAGAAATATCTAATTGTATGATCCATCTAAGGGGTTAAGTCTTAATTATTGGGTGGAAGCCATTAAATGTGAAAATTACATAGTAAATCACAATCCAACAAAGGCTCTAAAAAATATAACATCAGAAGGAGCATGGAGAAAAATTAAGCCATATGTAAGCCACTTCAGTGTATTTGATAGTGTGGAAAGGGCTCACATTCCTGATGAGGAAAGGAAATATTTTATAGCCTAAAAGTGAGAATTGTATTTTTTTGGATATTATGAAGATGTCAAAAGTTACATACTTCTTCAACCTCATTCTAATGAAATTATTATTAGAAGATATGTTAAAGTTGATGAAAACATATTGTCCTACAAGCCATATTCAACGTTTGTACCATATTTTGTTCCTATTATGGTTTATTCTTATTCAGATGATGACAGTGAGGATGAAAATCCACCTCCCCCTGATAACCTTCCTCTATATGAGTCCATTGATTATGAAATTGCACTAGCACCATAGCTTCCTAGATGGGTTCGTTCAATGCAAGAAGAAACTAGTGATATTTCCAATGATCCTTTAGATCAACATCAGGCATATTCATATTTCTGATGACCCTCTTCTCTTTTGGCTCAAGTTTCAGAGACTCATTATCTATAAAAAAAATTCATAAGCTCCAGGTCATCCAGATTTGGACACAGTAATGAATGAAAAATATCATTATTTAATGGAGAATGATACTTGGGATCTTGTACCTCTTCCAAAAGGAAGAAAACTTCTTAGATGTAAATGGGTGTCAAAAATAATTATGCATCATATGGAAGTGTTGAAAGACACAAGGACCAACTAGTTTCCAAAGGGTTATCTCATGTTGAAGGTATTGAATATAATGAAACATTTCCCCCCATCACCAAAATGAATTCCATCCACCTTGTTCTATCACTTATATCCTCACATAAATGGGAGGTCCATTAGATGGATGTCAAATCCACCTTCTTTCATGGGGATTTGAAAGAAGAAATATACATGTAACAACCTCTTGGATATGTACAGAATGACTCAAGCCTTGTTTTTCTCCTTAAGAAATCCCTTTATGCTCTTAAGAAATATCCTTGAGCTTGGTATGCCAAAATGAATAGCTTTCTTCTTGATACTCGATTTTCTAGATATCATTATAACCCTAATGTCTATACAAAGAAAGTAGGAATAGATATCATAATACTTTTTCTTTATGTTGATGATCTTATCCTCACTTCTAGTTTCTCTAAACTTTTAAACCATGTCAAAACCAGTGTTAAGAAGAAATTTGAAATGAATGACTTACGATTTTTTCCCTATTTCATTGGCCTTAAATTTTTTCAAACCAAGGAAGGAATTTTTTCTTTTTGAGTCTAAGTATGCTTGTGACTGTTAAGAACCAAATATCAATATAGCATAGAAAAACCTCAGAATAAGTACTCAACGCCTTGAAAAAGAGATAATTTCAGATAATAATCCTCTTTGAGGGGGAAACCTCCTTTTACCCCACATAAATGTTCAAGTACAAGATGATTCCAAATGAAAATGTCTCCTTGGTATATATAGGAGACTAGGAGGTATAATTACAACTAATGGAATAAAGACGACATAAATAAAATA
>SNQJ01S0022637.1:36909-50139 GCA_010110895.2 Picea sitchensis | reverse complement strand
TCCTTCCTTTTTCTTTAGCTCAGGACAATGATTCTTGTAGTGACCATACTTTCGACAGTTGAAGAATTGTACTTCTGAAATGTCTTTCTCTTGATTTGGCTTCCTCCTTGAACCAAAATTTCTTTTGTTCCTGAACTTATTGAATCTTTCTGTGAAGGCTTCATCATCGTACTTCTCTTTTGCATTGATCCTTGATTCTTCTTGAGCACAACAAGTCCAAAGTTCTTCAAATGTCGGATACTCCTTCCTTGTGTTCATGCTTGCAGGAAATGCATCCCACTTCTTGGGAATACCATTGAGTACTATGTTTACCAATTCCTTCTCTGAAGTGATCTCTTCAATAGATTGTAGTTGATATCTTAACTAGGATATTCTTACAAAGCATGATGTTATGCTGTCATCATCATTCATCTTCATGTCACGAATCTCATTCTTCAGATTCATAACTTGTCCAATGTTTCTGACTGAGAAGATATTTGTTAGGGCATCGTGCATCTTCTTCGATGAGTCAAGATGGGATATGTAGGGTATCAGGTGGTGTTTTATATAATCCACTATGATACTCATGGAATTGATGTCAACATCTTTGAACTTCTCCATAGCTACAACGTTCTGCGGTTCCGTCTCTTTTCCTTCATCAAATTCTGGCTTTGCGATCTTTCCTTTCACAATATCCAACAATTTATTCTTGGAAAGGATGAGGTCACTCCTTGTCTTCCATGCTTTGAAGTTAGAGGCTCCATCTAACTTGTTCTCAGACTTCATAGAGTTATTCATGGCTGCTTGACTTGGTCAAACCCTAGATTTGACCAGAAATTCAAACTTCACGTCTTGGCTTGTTGAGAGTATCAGGAGATGCGCTAGGCTAGAGTGCACTAATATATCTAGAGATTAGTTCAATCCATTCATTTAAGGTGCCTCAACAAGAGGTTTAGGGTTTCTGCAACTGCTCCTGCTGGTAACCCTAGCGGCAGTGTCTTGGAAGCTTCTTTTGCTAGTAACCTTAGTGGCAATTCCTTAGCGAGCTCAATATCCTAGCGGCTATGTTTCCTTCCAGCGTTTTAGACTGAATGAAGGAGGTGTGGGCCCATAAATTATTAGAATATAGAAAATTGTGTGCTCGTTTTACCATTGACAATACCCTTGTCACCCAACCATAGGCTGAAGCCACCCTCTGAGCACCTTAACCTTGACTAAGAATTACTCCATAAGCAAACCCTAGGCTAGATAGCCAAACAAGGTGTAGTGCATCTTCCTCCAAGGATAGCGCACCAACAATAATTGATCAGATATTCCAAACCCTAGCCAAGAGATAGTCCAAGCCAACACCCAAAACTAGTTGTTGCAGTAGCTGCACCTACAGCTCTCCTCCGCACGTGAGCAACAAACTGGGAACTGCAGTGCGCACCAGTTTCTCTCTGCAATTCTGAGATGTGTCAAATGAGAACTGGCACCCTGTATTTATAGTGGTTCTGCCAGATTTGTTGGGGCAGACTTCTCCTTCTGGGTACATGTCTGTTCAATATATTATTATTATTTCAGGCCGACTTCTTCTCTTGGAGGATAATAACCTAATATAAATTATCTTCTTGAGCCAACAAGACTTCTAGGATTATTATCCAACTCATTAGGGTTTTCTCTTTCTTTTCGGAGTCTTCTATTCTCGTCAGGTTTACACGTGGAGGTAAATACCTCTTGCAGCTACCATAATATTAACATTGGCTACGATGAAAAACAAAAGACCCCCTAGGGAGATGCAAGCACCAAGGTCACAAAGCCATCAGAAAAGGAAAATGAAGAAAATAATAAAATCTAAGCCAATATTCTCAAAGGATCCATCAACAATGAAAGAGGTAGCAGTAAAGGAAATGATGAACAACATAAATATAATTCTTCTCACAAGAATGAGTTTAGAAGAGTCATTCCACCAAGAAGACCTTTCAAAAATCGATACCAAAATCTATTTCTTGGCTATTGTTTTTATTGCAATAATTTTGGTCATAAAGCAATAGATTGTAGAGCTTATGCAATCAATGATAATGTGAGAGATAGAAATAGAGGTTCTTATAAGACCTCAAATAATGATTATGTGAAAAAAAAAGCCATAAGTTCTTATGAGTTTGTTGGTAGAAACTACAATTCATTTACTCCCATACTTGATTACGATATTGAATGTTGTAAGTCCAATAACTATGAACATATGGATCGTGACTGTACAAGAAACATAATACATTCTCCTAAGAAAAATAGGGAATACGATGTTCTTACCAAGCATAGAGAATAATGCACAATGGTGTAGAAAAGGAGGCAAAAATAAGAAAAGAAGGAAGAATGTGGACATGCAATGTATGCTCAAGATAAATGAATACAATGGTACATTTATCACTTGGATGTTCAAACCACGTGAGAGGGGATCAGAACAAATTTCTCATCCTAAAAGAAGAAAAAGGATGCAGTGTTACCTTTGGGGATATTGCTTCTATAAGGATATTCGGAAAAGGTATCGTTACTATTGATAATGAAAAGAATAAAACACATAATGGATTGTATGTTTAAGGGTTAAAACACTATAATGTGTGATCAAGGTTACAACGTCACATTTCATTCTAAAGGATGTGAGATAAGGAAAGCAGGTTCAGGAAGATTAGTGGAAAATGAAAACAAAACCACGAGCAATGTATGTGTTCTCGATGAAGTAAAATGAGAAAAATGTTGTATGGGAGTGATATCCCTCTCATATCATCAATAAATTGAAGAAAAATATTAGGGAGGGAAACCCTTTTCCATTGATGTTAATGGGGGAGAAGTTACAAATAGAGGAGAAATTGCAAACACAGTGAGAGATATGGCGAGAGTATCAGAATTGACTAAGGGTTTCCATCAACGACAAAGGGAGATACTTTTAGAACTATTGTTTTTATTGATTTCAAATATAGGGGAAGACTATATATGTCCAAGATAAATATTGCAATATGGATATTTTTTTTTTATACTAGGGGAATCGATAACAACGGCAGTATCGTACTCGCGTGACACGGGGTCGAATCCTACCGGCTGCCTTATAACCCCTAGGGAGAAACGCACAGCCCGCAAGCACGCCCTCCGAGTAAATCGGGGTGAGAATCGACCTTGAGACCTCATTTTACATAGTTCCTTCCATTTACACGGCACTTGCCAATCGGTCTACACCCCTGCGGGCTATTGCAATATGGATATTGTTAGCATTTTTCTTTTTGGATTTTTAATACTTAGTTTGGATACCCTATATTTGAAGGCATTTTTACTCTAAATAACTAGCTCAAATGGGATCATATTTTATATGGTTTGAAATCTTATTCCAAAACCTTTCCAATGGTATATGGAACTCCCTCTACCTCCTTAGGGATAAGGAGATATGAATGTTTTTGTGAGACAACCCAGTTGGAAAGTTCAGGTCATCCCATATAGTCTTTACAAGTTGAACATAAAAGTGAGCACATGAACACTACAAATATAGGATAGATGTGTGCATTTGAATATCATCAAGAAAGAATATGGGTAAAACCATGAAGATGGTTAACACTTTTGATTGTTTTATGACAAATTTGTTTTTTTAATAGGTTCTTCAACTTTCGGTAAACAAAAGTATTTTTTTATTTAGAATTTTACTTTACTTTAAAAACAAAACTTGTGAGGAATTTTGTTAGCTTTCTACTGACTATTTTTCAATTTTTTTTTATTGAGATTTGATATGTCAATTTGGCAATTTTTTGACAGTATGTTCCTTAAAAATGAAGGGAAAGATAATGAGTTATTTTTTCCCCCAAGAATGTATCCATTATTAAAAAAAACAATTTGACAAATGAAATATACTGCAACAATATATAGAGACTCTATTTTATGATGACTATAGTTTTGAATCTAATGGATGAATATTCTAATTTCCAGAATTTTTTGAAGTTGACCAATCTAAAAAAGTTGCATATTTTAAACACATGTTTTCCCCCACCATGTATCTATCTTAATTTTTACTTAAAAGTAAAATCTAAAAATACCCTTTTGAAGAGAACATTTTAAGGATTATGAATATAAATTTTCCATAATTTTCCATTGTTTATTTTTAGAGATATGGATTTTTCATTTCACCGAATCATAATCTCACCTAAAAATATTATGCAGTGATTTTTTTATAAAATTAAATAAAAACAATGAAAATGAAAACAAATTGTATCCAATGAAAGTAGATTCAATTTTAAAAATGTTGGTATCAATTATAAAACTAAATTCTAAGCATTTGTAGGAGTTCACTACCTCCACAGATCAAGTAAGCTGGAGAGAGTTTGCAGTTTCCTGCAAACAATACCATTTTCAGGTTTTCGGCCGAAATATTCTTTCATTCGAAACCTAGTTTTTAACGAAATCCATTAAAAATAAACCTTTCAGCCAAAAAGAATTTTGGCCGAAAAATGCTTACCGCAGGAAACAAACTCATCCAAAAAATATTGTACATGAATTTTGAGGGTGCCGCTAAGGCATCGTTCAATTTGAGGTACAAATTTTCTGCCGAAAAATGTTTCAGCTAAAAAAATTCCTAGCAACATTTTTTCGACCGAAAAATGCCGCTAGGAATTTTGGAGACCCGATTCTCACAAAAGTGTTACCCAACTTCCTGATTTTACCCATATCAATTCTAAGGTGTGCATAAGAGATCTGAGGTGTGTAAGAGAAGTTGGAGAGTATTCTTGGGGTCTAAAGGTGCAAGAACAATTTTATTGGAGTTTTAAGGGTGCATTATGAAGGAATGATGTCTATGATGTTGCAAAGTGAGTTGTTTTTAGGTTGTGATGTTGTATTCTAGGATTATATTTTGTTAATTATGCTATGAGGTTCATTAGGGCATGAAGGCTAAATCTGACTAGGGTTTTAATCTATGTCTGGGATATGAAGCAAAAGAGAAGCGTTGGATCAAGAAAGTTAAGGGTATGATGATGCTATGAAATACATGAAGTATGAATCATGTAGATGAATTCAGAAGTACTATGTGTATGAATATCTTATGTGGGTGCCTATACAAGTATTACTGAGTTGGTTCTCAACTAAGGAGATTTATGTCTCCAGTAGGTTGGTTCCTACACAATACCTTATTGAGTTGGTGCTCAGTTGAGGATATTGATATCTCCAATAGGTTGGTGCCTACACAATACATTGTTGAGTTGGTGCTTAGTTGAGGATATTAGTGTCTACAATAGGCTGGTTCCTACATAATATTTTCCTGAATTGGTGATTATATAAGGAGATTGATGTCTCTATTAGTTTAGTTCCTACAAGCTTTGTAACAATAGTTTGATGCCTACATACATTTATAAAGATGAGTTTTTGTGGTTTTCTCCCGCAAAGGTTTCCAAGTTAAAATATTTGTACTGTGATTTGTGTTTACATTCATTTACTATTTTAAATTTAATGAATGATTAATGAAATCTCAATTAAAGTTAAATTTAACTTATGTTGATTCACCCCCCCTCTTAGTATAAACATAAGTTCAACAATAATTACCAAAAGGGAAGTCAATAAGTTCCAAGAAGCAGTTATAGCTTGAAGGTTTTATAATCCTATGAATTCATTGTAAAGGGGGATTCTGCTGGTTGTAACTTACAAAAATATTTTGAGAATTATGAGAAAAATTCCTTAGGTCCATTTTGAAGAGGAGTAATGATGTTTTTCTGTATATCTTGTGAACTAATTTTTTTGTAAGTAAAATTGTATTACCTTAAATAATATGCATACCAGTACACATGGCTAAACTTGGAACCTGTTCTAGCATACATATGGAAACCAGAATACGTGGTTGTTGAGAGCAAACTTTCATGTTTTTGTTAATGTTTGAGACAAACTAGAAAACAAAACTAGTCCTAAACATCGCTGAAACTATGGCCGTTCTTAACAATGATGCAAAGCAATAGAAAATAAAAATAAAAAATAGGAGAACCTGGGTTGTCGTCACCACTAGGAGGTTGTGGTTGTGTAGGAGAGAACACATATGGTTGGAAACTGGTCGGACATCTAGGCTTGACAGGATTTCCTAGAAGATAATCAAGCAGAGAATCTAGGTGATGGCAGAGGATATTCTGATAGTGAAGTTGATTATTCACATCCCTTCTTATGTTGAAGATGAGTTGGAGGTGTTCTTATGAGAGACGAAAAGTGTTGGGGCGCTATGGCATAGAGGCTGCAACAAGTTGAGGCTCACATACAGGTTGAGTTGTCACCAAAATTCTTTCATCGTGCCAAGATGGAGGGGTATCTTCCTCAACCAGACAGTTTTCCATATCTGAAGTAGGTTTGACTCCTTGATATTTTTATCTAGAATTGTGAGGAGGAGCCTGAAGGAATGAGGAAAGTAACATGAGAGAATCCAAAGGTACTTGAGGAGGAACCAAAGGGATCTCTTCCTTGACATAAGCCATGGCACTATCATCTTCTATCCTTTTTTTATCGGAAAATGGGGAATTCTCCAAGGAAGGACCAGCTAGGATTGTGTTAGAGAGGGGAGGCAAAATTAGACCAGAGGAGGGGCCAGGTCAACAATTTCTAGACACAAAATTGTAATAATCTAACCCACGTTTCAGTTTTCCCCTCTCACACAACATTGGAATGGTAGGGGAGAAAATGACATCCAAAAGGGGAGGAGGCCACAGGAGGGAGAAAAAACCATGAAGGGAGGGGAAAACTAGCAACTAGACCAGAACAAAATGGAAATATCCATGCCTTACCTCCATAAAAGAAGTCAAGATGACATCTCTTATCCACCTCGTACCTTCTCTGTGAGACCTCGAATTTCGTTGTGTGTGAACCATTAAAATTTTACATTACATAGGCGCACTACCATCCTCCTCGATTGAATGCTTCTCATGATGAAGAGATGGAGAGGAAGGGTGGCGATAGGGAGAATTAACTGGCCACGATGCATGTGTTCCAGTTGTCACCCCATCCAGGGGTGTATATCTTGTGAACTTATTATAATATTTATGTTTTCATTAATACCACTCTAAGGATGTATTTTTTACTTGTTGACTATTCTACATTGAATTTATAGTTATTATTTTGTATTTCTCATCTGACATGTTGCTTTGATATGGGATATAATAGATTGAAAATGGTGGTGTTCTAACATACTTTGTACTTTACAATTCTATTTATGCTTATGTGTTTTTGTATTTCTTTAATAGTTTTATGTTTAAAAAATATCTATAGGGACATATAACTAACCCTTTATCTACTAGTTAAAATATGCTCCTAGATATGATAGGTTAGATTAGTTTTCATGTCACATATAGGACATTATCATATTTCACTCTATATCATATAACCATCTCCTCATTTTAAGTAATGGTTGCAAAGAAAAAAATCAAATGGGTCTCCTATCCTAAGTGATGTGAATTCTAATTGGGACTTTACATTGGAGAGTACCCCTATTTATTGAAGGGCACTTTTCCCACATCAACATGATGGTTGGATTAGTAATATTTATTCTTGAACAACCATATAGGATTAGGATCTCCTTTTGTATTGTTTCATATGAATTTTTTTCCACTCAAAATTACCATAAGATTCTCTCTTGCTCAAATGTACCAAGTAGTCATAATGTTAGAGAACATTATTACATGGTCTATATTTTTTTATTGAGGTATTAGAATGTACCAAAACTTTGGGAATGATTTATTTTCATGCTTGATAGGAATGGATCCCATATTGTCTTATTTCTTGCACTCTTAACACTAAGGTATTTTCAATGTTATCTTTGGTGATAGGTTCAATATAATTCCCCAAGCTCCATGGTTGATTTGGTGAATATTGATCACTTATATGGTGCTTAGGGAATGAATATTTTGATAAATCTATAGAAAGTAGACCTACACTTCATCTAAAATACCCTGTAAGGAAGAAAAAACCTATAAAATCGCCCCTTCACATGGAATTAATAAATTTTGATGGATTTCATATACATCTCATACAATATTTGATTAGAGGATGATCTCTTTGGATAGAATTTGTAGGGACCTCTTTCTTGTCATAAAAAGGAATGCCTAGTATGAACCTATGTATCAACATTCCCCATTTTCTTATGGGGGGGTTTGAGGAGAACCATTGGAGGACAACTTTGAATACCTTTGGACTAAACACAACATTAATAGGAACAAATGATAAGGTTGAAGGGACATGAACCACCTCACCATATCAAGGTATTGGATCTATCATTGTACTTCTTTCACCCGCACCTCCCCCTCCCCCCACCCTACTACCTTTACTTATTTTTATTTAATGTTTCTTTTCATGAATTTATTGAATCGATCAAGTCCATTTAGAAGGGTTTCTATTTGTTTTTTTAAGTTAGATATAGTTGTGTTATTGTATGTTAGGGAATGCTTTTTTTTCTTATCTTATATGTAGGGTTGTAGAAGATTGACATCCTCTTCCTACTCTTATATTTTAGATATGGATGATCTATCAATGAGTATAATTTAAATGTTTCTCTTTCCTTCTCTCTTGAAGACCTACTTTAATTAATTTTGTGGTGTAAAAATAATATTTTTTTGTTGGGTATCAATGACATCACAATTTGCGAATATATATATATATATATATATATAATCATATAGCCTATATGAAAGTCCCATCAACGATATTTATTAACAATTAGATATCAAACTTTAATACCAAACATAAATTCCATTGAAATTATTTATTACGATATTTCCTCTTTAAATATCATCCTAAAAAATAACCTTGCAATGTTAGTCTTAAGATTTAATGATTTTTTATATGATGATGATAGTTAGCATCAACTAAGACCAAATTTGGTATATTGAACCTTAAGAAAGGTAAGGGAATTACTTGGGTTTCTTTAAAATTTTATTTTTGTGCTTGAAAAGATTTAAGATAAGTGTTCCCAAATCACCATGGTTTTGATGAGTGAAAAGGTTGGGAAGGTCGTTATTGTAGCAAATATTTTGAAATTGAGATCTAATGTGGGTGTATGCAAGGAAATATAGAAGAGAAAGTGATTTTCATATCCAACCCTAAGTGTGTTATGAAAATGAAAAGTTCTTTTGACCCACTCGAGTTTTAATAAATGTTAGGAAGTCTCTTGTCTCCCATGTTGTTTATCTTTTTCTTCTACACTAGGTACCTAGTCATAGCCATGCTCATGATGGGGGAAAGTCTTACTTCTATGAGAAGGATATGATAGGATATGATGTATTCTATTTGATTTTGAGATTATAAGTTATAAAACACTTTTGTATTTTTTCTAATTTTCTCTATGATTCGCTAGAGATGTTGCATCCCCAAACTTCACAACCATTTAAGATGATAGGAGCGACCAATGTCTCAAAAGGGAGTTTATTCTTATCCCATAGTCAAAGGTCTGTGATTTACATCTGTTTTCAAGCCCATAATAAGCTTTCACTCTCCATTTATCCTTTTCTCAATGACATAGTTCTAGCTAATTTTGTGATGAAGATCAATTCCAAGATATTTGTATGAAGTCACTTCCTCCAATCTATTGTTTTCATACCCGAAATTAGTGTAAGTGATATTTTTGAATTCAATTATGGTAACCTTTGTTTTGTGAGTGTTAAAAGTCACACCTGTACTAGAGCAGGAATATTTGAGAATTTTCAGTTGTTTGTTGAGAAAGTAGGGACTCCTTGCCATAAGAACAATATCACCACATTAAAGGAGGATGCTGACTATTCCGGCTAATGTTAGGTGGACACAACCTACTTTTGAACAACCCTCTAACTTGTCAATGTATATGCCAAAAAAAGATAGAGGACACAGGATAGCGTTACTCAACTCCTATATTACAATTAATTTCTTCCAACCAACCTTAAGTATTCCTAAACTTAGCAATCACATTGATACATAGATGTTTAAGTTGATATTTATAAATAAAATTATCAATTTATTAATATAATCTTAGTATAATTTGATATAATTCAACTTTGATTTTTATTTTTTCGAAAAAATTAAATTCTTGACATTGAAAATTAAAGCAAACATGATGCACTTTATTATCAATAGACTTTTCTTAATGAATAACTTCCTTTCTCATATACATCCCACATTGAACTTGTAATTTAAGGAAGTACACAGAAATATCAATCTCAAATAGTTAATTAATAAATAATTTTTTTATTTTTTTTAATTTATAAAAACCAAGATTTGAAAACTACAAATTTGAAACAATAATAAATATTAATCTCAAATAGTTAATTAATAAATTAAAGTCTTTTTGAAAAATGATAAGATTTCAAAACTACAAATTTGAAACAATTTTATATGATAACAATTATTCACTTTGGAAACACAGCAAAACTTTTGAATTTGAAATAATTTTGTATGATAACAAATATTCAATGTGGAGATATGGGGCAGAAACTTTAAATTTATAATAATTTCATATGATAGACAAATATTCACTGTGGAAGCATATCACTTGGTCAAAACGGTAAATTCAAAATAATTTCATATGATAACAAATACACTGTAGAAGCACATGACTGGGTAAAAAGAATAATATTCACTGTGAAAGCACATTACTGGGTAAAAAGATTAACACATATTCACTGTGAAAGCATATTATTGGGTAAAAAGATTAACACATATTCACTGTGGAAGCACATGAATGGGTAAAAAAATTAACAAATATTTTACTGTAAATTCAAAATAATTCCATATGATAACAAATATTCACTGTAAAAGCACATGACTGGGTAAAAGGATTAACAAATATTTACTATGGAAGAACCTGAATGGGTAAAAAAATTAACAAATGTTCAATGTAAAAACACATGATGAGGTAAAAAAATTAACAAATATTCACTATTGTAAATTTTAAATAATTTAATATGATGACAAAATATTCACTGTGCCAAAACTGTAAATTCAAAATAATTTGAATATTCACTGTGAAAGCACATGACTTGGGAAAAAACTGTAAATTTCAAATAATTTCATATGATAACAAATATTCCCTGTGGATGCACATTGATTAAACAAAAACTGCAAACATTGACTAGGCAAAAACTGCAAATTTGAAATAATTTCATATCATAACAAATATTCAATATGCCAGCACATGACTGGAAAAAACTATAAATTTGAAATAATTTCATATGATAAACAAATATTAATATTTACTGTGAAAGCACATGACTTGGAAAAAAAAAATGTAAATTTAAAATAATTTAATATGATAACAAATATTCAATGTAGAAGCACGTGACTTGGCAACACGGTGGATTAAATAAAACTTTACATTTAAAATATTCCCTTTGAAAGCACGTGACTGGTCAACATGGAGGATTAATAAGCCCGAATGATTGAATGATTACCTAAAATGGAACTCATTGTTGAATAATTTTTTAATATGAAATTCATTGTTGAATGATTCCTTTATATTTATATTCATAGTAAATTCATTATCGAATGATTCCTGAATATGGAATTCATTATTGAATGATTCCTTTATCTTTATATGGTCGAGGAACATCGAACAAACAGACGGCTAAATTATTTTAGTGATATTAGGTGAAACGATCCTTTCTACGATCATTTCTGCAATATAGATCAGCATAAAGGCATAAATCAATTCCATGTTATTGTAGCTTTCCTTTTATTGTTTTGCAGATTCCTTTTTATTTAATACAATTCTTTGTACTGTAAGTGTCTCACAGAATTTGTTTATTTACACTCTCAAAGTCATTATCACGTCTCCTTATGAACAGTCTGCTCACAAAAACAAATTCAAAGTTCAAGAGACAATATCGTGATTTGCGTATTCCACAACTGACCAACCTTCGAATTTCCGTCTACTCCGCCGGAGAGATTCGCTCAATTCTGTCACTTGACGACAAATATTCCCAGGTTAAACAATTCTCAACGGGAATGATTAAATATAGCCATAATATTAATTTACAAATGGAATGTCTGGATAACTGAGTGCTGTGATTCCGCATGTGCTCTCATGTGATTCTGACGGCTATTTTTTTTGTTGTTTAATTTAATATTCTTCTTCGGATTGATGTTGCTGCATATATTATATATTATGGGATTTCAACAAGTAATTGTTGTCAAAATTACAATTATTTATTTTTAGTCAACTTCTTGAATGCATAAAGCTCTCTTAAAAACCTTAAAATTCTAAGATACTTTGAATATGTAATTTCAATCATTACAATTTTCTAAATTTTTAATCAAATGAAAAACATATCCATTAAAAAAAATTAAAACTTATACTTTAATATATATATATTTTTTTAAATATAAAAATTATATAAAAAGTAGATTTTATTTTTTTAAGTCAGATTATAGAGCTATATTATTTATAGAAACTATAATAAAAAATGGGGATCCTGGTGTACCTAAAGGAAACTAAACACACCCTTGTTCTTGGTTTTTGATAATTAAACCTGGAGGTATCTGGTCTACCAAAATTAGAAACCAGACCAAACCTCTCTCTTCAAGTCTAAGAAGCATAGCCACAAAATAGCTAACTAATTGCTCCATCGAAAATACCAAAATCTACCACAAAATTAACTACCATCTACTACTTCCTGGGCATAACTGCCATTAACACTAACAGACATTATAGGCTGGAAGCTAAGAGTCGCTACAACACTTGGGGCTGATCCTTCACCCCACCTGCTTAGCCCTTGTTGTCCTCCTTTGGGGAGACTATTCTAGTTCTTCTGATATGGGTTGGTACTCCTTGTCCATCCGCGGGTGTGATGTCCATATGGTGGGCGTATCTCAGGTAAAGGTGGAGCTGCGCAACCAACCGCTCTTGCTTGTTTTTTTGGTCATTTTCAACATCCACTAACAACTTGATAATAGTTTCCAGACCGCTAGGTCGACGTTGGATCTTGTCCAACATAGTTTTAACCTCCTGGTGGTCTTGTTGTCTCGCCTCATCCCGATCGGATTTTACTTTCTCGATCAACATCTTGGTAAACCATGCTGTTAAGAACCAAACATCAATATAGCATAGAAAAACCTCAGGAAAAGTACTCAGCGCCTTGAAAAAGAGATAATTTCAGATAATAAACCTCTTCGAGGGGGCAACCTCCTTTTACTCCACTTAAATGTTCAAGTACAAGATGATTCAAAATGAAAATGTCTCCTTGGTATATATAGGAGACTAGGAGGTATAATTACAACTAATGGCCTAAAGCCGACATAAATAAAATA
>SNQJ01S0022637.1:16751-36859 GCA_010110895.2 Picea sitchensis | reverse complement strand
GGCTAAATTATTTTAGTGATATTAGGTGAAACGATCCTTTCTACGATCATTTCTGCAATATAGATCAGCATAAAGGCATAAATCAATTCCATGTTATTGTAGCTTTCCTTTTATTGTTTTGCAGATTCCTTTTTATTTAATACAATTCTTTGTACTGTAAGTGTCTCACAGAATTTGTTTATTTACACTCTCAAAGTCATTATCMCGTCTCCTTATGAACAGTCTGCTCACAAAAACAAATTCAAAGTTCARGAGACAATATCGTGATTTGCGTATTCCACAACTGACCAACCTTCGAATTTCCGTCTACTCCGCCGGAGAGATTCGCTCAATTCTGTCACTTGACGACAAATATTCCCAGGTTAAACAATTCTCAACGGGAATGATTAAATATAGCCATAATATTAATTTACAAATGGAATGTATGGATAACTGAGTCCTGTGATCCCGCATGTGCTCTCATGTGATTCTGACGGCTTTTTAGTTGTTGTTGTTTAATTTAATCTTCTTCTTCGGATTGATGTTGCTGCATATATTATATATTATGGGATTTCAACAAGTAATTGTTGTCAAAATTACAATTATTTATTTTTAGTCATCTTCTTGAATGCATAAAGCTCTCTTAAAAACCTTAAAATTCTAAGATACTTTGAATATGTAATTTCAATCATTACAATTTTCTAAATTTTTAATCAAATGAAAAACATATCCATTAAAAAAAATTAAAACTTATACTTTAACATAAACTATTTTTTAAAATATAAAAAATATATAAAAAGTAGATTTTCTTTTTTGTAAGTTAGATTATAGAGCTATATTATTTATAGAAATTATAATACAAAATGGGGATCCTGGTGTGCCTAAAGGAAACTAGACGCATCTTTGTTGTTGGTTTTTGATAATCAAACCTGGAGGTATCTGGTCTACCAAAATTAGAAACTAGACCAAACCTCTCTGAGAAGCATAGTCACAAAATAGCTAACTAACTACTCCATCGAAAATACCAAAGTCTACCACAAAATTAACTACCATCTACTACTTCCTGGGCATAACTGCCATTAACGCTAACAAACATTATAGGCCGAAAGCTAAGAGTCGCTACAACACTTGGGGCTGATCCTTCACCCTGCCCGCTTGGCCCTGGTTGTCCTCCTTTGGGGAGATTGTTCTAGTTCTTCTAATCTAGGTTGGTACTCCTTGTCCATCCGCGGGTGTGATGTCCATATGGTGGACGTATCTCAGGTAAAGGTGGAACTACGCAACCAACAACTCTTGCTTTCTTTTTTGGTCATTTTCAACCTCCACTAACAACTTGATAATAGTTTCCAGACCGCTAAGTCGACATTGGATCTCGCCCAACATAGTTTTAACCTCCCAATGGTCTTGTTGTCTCGCCTCATCCCGATCAGATTTTACTTTCCCGATCAACATCTTGGTAAACCATGTCGTCTCTATCGTTTTATGGTAGAGGGTCTCCCTGGGACACGTAGCCCCTAGGTCCATCACCCATTCAGCCTCTTGCACTATCTCCCACCACTCTTTACCACTTCGCTCCTCCTTAATTTTTTCTTCCCACTTGTTGACCGTTGCCTTCCCCTTCGACAAGACCAACATATGGAAGGTGATCTCCGCCTCTCTAGCAGCTTGATCAATTCTAGTCAAATGCCTCGATCTTTCAGGGATATCCTTCCCCAGGGGGCTTCTCTTTCTCTGTGTATGCTTCAAGAGTGCCATGTTTCTTTTTCTACCCAATACCCTACTCTGTCCTTTCTCCCTATACCTCACTTTCCACCTCTCCTTACCTACTCTACTCCTGAGACTATAATTTTCTTACTCGCTAACACCTTCTGGTTGCACTTTTGTCTATTGGTCTTCTTCTTATAACATTCCCTCATCTGTGGGCCTACACCTCCTACCAATTTTAGCTCAAGGTGGTGATCTCTCCCTTCATTATTGGCTAGTAAGGTTGGACATACCATGATGTTACAATCTCTTCCCCGGTCCTTGCCTTTGTCCCTGCTCGTGCTGTAATCAGACGCTCTTGGCCCTGTACTTCTCCTAGGGGTTAGTGATCCTCCCTTGGTTATCACCATCTCCACATCCCTTAACTCGCCATGAAATTTCAGCCCGGTACTTGGTCGTTCTACCTTGCTTTCGCCTCTAAAATTGTTGTTGTATCGTACTTCCTTCCGTCCGCCCACCTATTGCCTATCGTGTTCCCACATGATAACTAGTGACCAGGTGTTGTGACTATCATATTCTCCCTGGGTCCCATGGTGGGTCAAGGAGTCTCGCGTCATCCTCGATGTGACCCTTGTCTCTGAAGCTGCCACCGTGATCTCATACTGACAGGTGGATGTAGTTTGATCTAAGTTTCCCCCTGGGGATTCTGGCCCAGACCTCGTCTAGTCTCCCTGTTAACCCCCTTGTTGGTTATCCTATCCGCTAGCACATTTGTCACCCTGTGAATCCATCTAAACTCTATTGTGTTCAGGGTTCGCAAATGTTCTTTGATTTTTTGAAGGGACTGCGCTAGACGCCAATGCCTTTGCACCTTGCCCACCTTGGTTCCATACTAGAGTTTCTTCACAATGTTGAAAACAAGAGTCAAATCACCTTCCACGATGGCATTCATCATTCCCTCTCTGCGTAGAATTTCCAGGCTGAGTTCCAGAGCTTCAAACTCTGCTTCATTATTTGTAGAATTTCCTATGCTCCCTGCATACAGGCATAAGATTGTCCCTCCACTTTCTCTAATTACTCCACTAGATCCTTCCACCCCTGGATTTCCTTTCATCGCCTTGTCAAAATTCAATTTAATGAAGCCTGTCGGAGGAGGGCCCCATGTATTGAATTCTGTCTGGATCTGCGGATATCGGGCCATAGGTATGCTAAAGCTCCACTCTTTCAGATAGAACGGTTCCAAAATTTGTAAGTTTTGACCTGTGTTTTGGTTTTTGGAGTTGTTAAGGTTAAGGATCTGCATTGTTTCTCTTATTTGAGTTATGATAGTGTCCTTTATCTGCGCGTCAGACCCCAACATAGGTTCACCACCTCATTTTCGTTGTACCTCTCTTTCCAGGTTTTGTTTGTCTCTCTGATATCCCCGTAACCCGATTTCACTGGTGGTAAATACAAGCCACCCAGTCCCAAATCTCATATGTATAGTTGCAGTCATCTAGGAGATGATCCGTCTATTCTTCCTTGACCTCACACAGGTGACACCGTGAGGGACCTATGAATCCTCTTTTTGTTAGGTTCTCCCAGGTCAGTATCTTCTTGTGTAGGACTAACCATTTGAACACTTTGATATTTGGCCATTGGGGGCCCTTCCAGATCCTCTCCCAGTGTGGTTTTGGGTTTTCTTGGTCCTAGCCTGCTATGTAATATTGGGCCTCTTCTAGGTTGAATTCACCCCCATTTTTCCTTCCCCGCCTTAATTGGTCCTCATCTCTTGATACCCCAAATTTCATTTTACCCAATTCCTCCTCAATCTCTTTCATCACCGTGTCTTCCTGACCTCTATTAAGTGGGTTAAGTTTGTCCCAAATCCTCCATCTGGTGTTCCCCTCCCTTTGCTTCTAGTACTAATGGAATTTCATTTTTCCTTACCGAATCATCTCGTGTTTGAGCCCCTCTCTGTCTTGGTTTTCCATTCTGGGTTCCTGTTGCCATGCATCCTCCCAGAATCTCATTGTTCTCCCATTCCTAATTTCCCAAAAGATGTGACTTTGTATCCAGTTTTTATTCCTCCAAGCTAAATTCTAGATGGTTGACCCCTCCCTTGTGCCCATGAACCTGATTCGCTCTTGGGTAATGCCTTCTAGGGAGTATTTTTCTTTCCATACTTTAACCCATGGCACCGAACTTTCCTTTACCCATCTCCACCACAGCTTTGCCCCGTATGCCTCGTTGGTTACCTGTGGGTATTGTAAACTGAGGCCCCCTTTGTTCTTCGGTCTACACACCTTGTCCCATGCCACCAAGGCCCATTTCTTTTTGTCCTCATCTCCTCTCCATAGGAAGTCTCTCTAGATTGCTTTGATTTTTTGTAGGATTCCTTTGGGGGACAGAAAAACCGACATAAGATACCTCGGGATTGCTTGTGGGACTGCTTTAGTAAGGATTAACCGTCCTGCAAGGTTTAGAGCTATGTAAGTACAATTCTTAACCCTCTCCTCCAACTTGTTGATAGCTCATTCCCACGTTACGTTCCTACACACCCTGTCTGTTAAGGGTACCCCCAAATATTTCATTGGGAGTATTTTACACTCAAACCCCAAAATGTTGGCCAAGTTCCTTTGGATTGCAGGATTTGTCTTGAAGAAGTATATCATGGATTTGGAATGATTTATTTCAGCCCCCGAGGCCTCTCCAAATTCTACTAAAAAAAAATTATATGCCTTTGCTTCCTTTACCGTGGGAGTGCCATGGATAAGGGTATCGTCCACGAACTATTGGTGAGTTGAGGTCAGACATTCTTCGAACGGTTTTAGGCCTTTGATTTCTCCTTTGGTCGTTGTGGTATTTATGCTCTTGCTCAACCCTTCCATCATTAAAATGAACAATAAAGGGGATAATAGATCCCCTTGCCTTATACCCATTGTGGGATAGAACGACTTGGTTGGAGATCCATTTACTAGAAGTGAGAAGCTCATTGTAGAAACTAGGTTCATGACCCATTTAATCCAATGTTGGTCAAACCCAAAAGCTTCCATCGTCTTCGCCATGTATTGCCAACTTATTTTTTCATAAGCCTTCACCATGTCCAGTTGGAATAACATCCCCGCTTTATTTTTACTTTTCAGGGTATGTGTTTTTTCATGGGATTGTATGATGTTATCCATAATATTCCTCCATTCCATGAAGCCCACCTGTTCCTGTGATATTAGAGTTGGAAGAAGTGGTTTCAATCTATTAGCTATTACTTTTGAAATTATCTTATACACCACATTTCACAGGGCTATCGGCAAGTAGCGGTCTAGAGTTTTGGCTTTATTTTCTTTTGGGATCAGAGTGATCAGTGTGGCATTCAGGGCCTTTAGGATTGAGGCTGAGCATCTAGAATCCTCCACTATACCATAAATATCATGCTTAACCACATCCCAACACACTTAAAAAAATTCCATTGTAAAGTCGTCTTGGCCTAGGGCCTTTCCATTAGGCATCTCCTAGACCACTTGGTCGACTTCTTCCTTTGATATGGGTTTTCAAAGGTTGACATCATGTTCCTCTGTGACCAACTTGGGGATGTGTTGAACTATCCTCTGGATGGAATTGGTCCTGTACCAGTTGGGTTCTTTAGCTATCCCCTGGAAGTGTTTAACCAATGTGTTTTCAATGTCCTGGTGGGACTCTCTCTCTATCCCATCGTGATCCTGGATCTTCATAATTCTATTATGATATCTTCTCGCTATATTTGTTCTATGGAAGAACTTGGTAATCCTCTCCCCTTCCTATAGTTTTCTTGTGGAAGAATCGACACCCAACAGAGTTATTACAGCCTCTACCAATTCCAGACTGGAAGTGGGAAACCATCTCCATGGATTTCATCACCGGATTACCAAAATTGGCTAAGAAAAATGATGCCATCATGGTAGTGGTGGACAAATTGAGCAATTTTTCTCACTTTGTACCTACCAAATCAACTTGCAAGGTGATAGATACCGCCAACATTTTCATGAAGGATATATTAAGACTGCATGGCATGCCTAGGGAGATCGTATCTGACAGAGACACAAAATTCACTTCTAGCTTTTGGAAATCCTTGATGGTTGGTTTTGATACTAAATTGATGTTTAACACAACCTATCACCCTCAAAATGATGGACAAACAAAAAGAGTAAACCAAATATTAGAAGACATGCTAAGGATGCATATAATGCATCAACCTAAGAAGTGGGAAGACTACCTACCATTGGTAGAATTTTCCTACAACAACTGTTATCAAGAGTCACTGAAGATGAGCCCTTTCGAAGCCCTCTATGGTAGACAATGCAAGACTCTAGTCAACTGGATTAATCTAGTGGATAGAATTACAATCGAACCCGACATGCTGAAAGAAATGGAACAACAAGTGATTCAGATAAATAAAAATATGAAATTGCTCAGGATAGACAAAAGAGTTACACCGACAGAAAGAGAACTCCCAGAGAGTTCAAGATAGGAGACGGTGTCTATCTCAGAGTTAGGCCCAGGAAGAGTTTTTTGAGAATGGGAGCTTGTGCCAAGCTAGCACCTCAGTATTGTGGACCCTTTGAAGTCTTAGATAGAGTAGTAATTGTATCCTATAGGCTAGCACTCCCTCCCATAGTAAAGGCACATAATGTTTTCCATGTTTCATTATTGAAGAAGTACACACATGATTCTAATCATATAATTTTCTGGTATGTGATCCAGGTCGAATTGGAGGGAGAATTCCTTCCATAACCTCAATGCATACTAGATAGGAAGGAAACCCCACTCAGGAACCGAACCATTGCACAAGTCAAGGTGCAGTGGAAACACTTTGGCCCAGATGAGGCTACATGGGAAATGGAGGATGCCATGAGACATGCATATCCGTTTTTGTTCACTTTTGTATATACAGAGCATGTTGATAGATATAACATCAAGGACAACGTTCCTTTAAGGGGGAGGTAATTGTAAGACCATGTTACCCCCAGTTTCTAAATATAACTATATTGGACAAGAGACTATGGCAAACTCAATCTATGTGAATGTCTAATTTGATGGACCTTTGTATAAAAGGTCAATGAATGTAAATTCTATTACTTACTAGAAAATGGATAAGTGTTGCATGACTGCTAGAAGGGGGTGTACTAAGAGAGACCACAAATGCTATGAAAGAGATGGTGAAGGGGACCAGGAATGGTTGTGTTAACCTCCACCAAACCAGTGCCTTACTGGATTTAATTTCTTAGGACCATAATAGTCCTTTGACCCAGAAATGAATTACAGTCAGGATGGTAGGTGGGAATACCTCCTCAAGATTTAATGAGGGGTTGGGGAAGAGCACCCATCTGTGAGGCTTTCAGGCCTGACCACATATTGTGCATTCGATCTACACACAATCTTGCTGAGAAAGGAAAGAAAGGAAGGTGTGGTGGGTAGAGGAAGACCTGGGAAGAGTACAAATACTAGAGGCTAAGCTCTCGGGTTCAAGGAAGAACTAAGGAATGAACATTCTGGTCGCAGGGAAATGGCTAGCATGGTTATGATACAAGATGATAAATGAGGCTAGTCCTCCTTTCTTGATATTGTGTAACCTGTTGCCAAGATCCTGCGAGAGGAGGGGAGTAACCTCCGTCCCTACTGTTGCTGAGCCGAGAGAAATGATTATATCTCAGAGCATCATGGTCTAGCTCAGGGGTGGCTAGTGGTAAATCCGTTAGGAGTGACTGAGCCTATCGTTGGGTGGAAATGAGCACCCCTTTTAGTAGTCGCTTCACGTTATCTAGTTTTGATAAGTATTTTTCTTCTTTTATGTATTGAACTGAAATAATAGATGAATGCCTAGGTTTATATATATGTGTATTTATAAATTTTTCATGTGTGGAATGGTCATGATATGTGTATGCATTCATTTCCTTCTGAACTTATGCCTCTAATTGATAGTTTGTATGCCCTATCTTAGTCCTTAAGGCTTCTTGGGACATAAGCCTGTAAGATGACCGAGTTAGAGATATCGTGTCGATATGGACCTGTCTGTCTGAAGAGGATGCTTCTTTCAACCTCCTTACTGTGTGACCAGGATTTCAGGCCCAAGTCCTTAACCATTTCATGATAAAGCTTATGAAGGATAGCGAGGTTCAAGCCTTGAAAAGGGAGATCTCTTTGTTTGAAAGATGAGCGGTCGAGATCCGCTCGGGAGGACCCATATGACCAATACTTAGGAAGATTAGGCTAAGCCTAAGGGAGCTAAGTTCCTTCTGAATTCGTAGCTCCGAAAGTCCAGGACTTTGGAGTATTGTCGACCCTCATATTCATAAACCATCCAAAGATGAACGAGAGTTGTGGTTACCCGTAAGGTTGACCGGTGTTAGGCGGTTCCCCAGGTGGTTAGGTGAACCTATTTGACCAACTAAACCGAGATCCAAAATCCCGAAGGTCGGAGCCGTGAAGGACCTAGAACCATAGATCGAGGGAGCCTTCAGGTCCTTTCATGACCGTCATTTTATCAGGGATTCTAGCATTAGCCCCTTTAGTTCGTAGATTGGGCACTTCGGGAGATGAGAGGAGTTTTCATCGCAACACTCTCGAATGTCAAATCCCCAAGGTAATGAGATCCGTAGATATATAAATATACGTGGCCGAATATCGACCGTGAGATCTGAGGAATGTAAGAAGTCTATCATTCAGGGGTGACGTGGTGCAGTGACGTCACCCAAGGTGACGTGGACCCCAGCTTGACATACCACGTGTCATATCGATTCGTGTGTATAACATAACCTATAGGTCTATTGGAACGTGATACGTGTCACACTGACCCCACCTACATGTCAGTCCCTGGTACGTATCTTCCCAACCAATGTACTTGGTAAAGTGTCCGGGACTCCGAGACTTCAGGACTCCAGAGGAATTGGGATGTAGGATGGTAGAGGGACCAAACGACCCAAAGTTTGGAGCCACGTAGTGATATTACAAGACTTGAGAGGTTCTGAACTCTAGGCAGTCTCGTGCACAGATAGTAAATAGGCATGAAATGTCAAAGTGTCGAATCCCTCCATAGCTGACATAGGAGAAAGAGAGTAAGTCCAATCATGGGATCAGACTGTGGATGGTCTTCCACCATGGATAAAGGAAATTGGAAATAACACGTGTGAGGTGGATCCATGTGAGTGCCACGTGGCCCTCAACCAATGAATTATCGAAGAAGTTTGGAAAGAAAGATCTATCAGTTCTGGGCTCAGTTTTGAGCATGGAGACCGTGATTGGAAAACTATGGATGAGCATAATGTGGTAGAGACCCCAAATGAAGGATTTGATCACTTAAGGAGAACGAAATTTTGAGGCCCCATATCTAGGAAAGCCACTCAAGGCTCGGGTGTGTTACAAATTGATATCATAGCATGGTTACAACACTTGTCCTGCTTGGGCTCATGGAAAAGTTGCGTAAAAACCATATTTAAGGAAATTTGAGGGTGACACCCTACCTTACCTATTTCCTAAAGAGTCTAGTTAAACACTAACTGAAGAAAAGAATGAAATATTTCTACTCTGTGTGTATTTAATAACTATGAACTATGTGTTGTTCATGAACTAATAGACTGTTATCTAACGACACGTGTTTTTTTAGCACTAAAGAAGTCAGTGAATCGTGAGAAACTACAAGCATAAAGGATGGTGATGCGCCATGAAGTGGGGGATGACTCCCACAATAGAGACGAAGAATCTGATGAAAGGAGGGTGGTGGAAACCCCTCTGGATCTGGATGAAACTGTAAGGAGCCTCATGGTCGAATTACAAAGTTGTAAGGCCGACAACAAGAGATTGATAAAGGAGAAAGAAAAAAAATAGAAATTAATGTAGTCATGTTGCAGATCTTATCCGATATACAGAGGCAGTTGTAGCATGGACCTGCAACCAATCATTTGGACCGATGACATGTGAAGAGAAGTCAAAGTCCACTTAAGATATGAAAATGTGGTCCCATAAGTTTCCACACTAGGAGCGGTACCTCAAGGAAGTCCCAACTTGGAAGCAGGTGACACTCAGCAGGAGAGTCCTCTTGAAAGGAAACTAGAAACTCTGAGGAATATTCTAGTAGAAAAACTAGCTCACATTCTCAAAGGAAAGGAAAGAAGCGAAAGCATTCCAAAATTCACGACCCTGAAGAGTTCAAGAAATCCAAACCACCCTCTTTCAATGGAGAGATTGAGAAGGGGGAAGAGGAAGAGTCTTGGCTACTTAGCTTAAAGAAGTACTTCAAAGTCCATGAATACTCTGAAAACTTGAAGGCTTGAATAATCATCTTCAACCTGAATGGAAAGGATTCCATTTGGTGGGAAGACCTTAAGAATGTGAAAGGAATCCATGAAGAGTAATTATCATGGAAACAGTTTGAGAAACACTTCAAGAATAAGTATATGTCAGAGAAATACTTTGATGGGAAGACTAAGGAGTTCTATGAACTCAATCTAGGACAAATTATCATAGAGGAACATGTCAATAAATTCCTTGAGTTGTTGAGGTATGTACCCTACATAAAGGATGAAAAGGTAAAATTGCAATGATTTATTAGTGGGTTACCTTAGACCTATCGGAACCAGATTGATTTTGACGAGCCAAAGACCTTAGAAGACACTATCCGGAAGGCCAGGTATTGTTATGAACAACTTGGGAGTCAGACAGAACCTTGCGAGGATTGGAAGAAGAAGAGAGGTTCAGGATTCAATAAGAAGGGGTTCAAATCTTCAAGATTTAAGAACTATAGGAAGGACTCTAGGATAATCCTTCCTACTAGAAGTGTATATCAAAAACATTTCCCCTCCCAGAGTAGAAATAAACCTTTTGGAGCAACCCCAGGAAAGACTGATAACCCAGAGAAGAAACCCTTGAAATGTTGGGGTTGTTGAGAAGAACATCTACTAGGGATTTTCCACATAGACAACAAAATAGTAGGAGAGTATACAATATCCAAGAAGCTACTAGAGTCAATGATGTGGCTAGGAGCATGCCACAGATTTATGCAGCTTTGGATAATAAACAAGTCAACCACCAATCTTCAGTGGTGGAGATGGAAGGTATGATCACCAACCATCTAGCTTCTATTTTAATTGAGCCTGGTTCTAATTTGAGTTATGTGGCCCCTCAGACCATTGATAAGTATAAATTGCAACTAGTTAGACATGTTAAGCCTTGGTTGGTACAACTAGCCACTGGAACCAAAAGAAAAGTAACAAAGGTCATACCATCTTTCCAATTCATTATGGATGGATTTCCCACCCAAGCTACCCTTAACATACTTCCCCTAGGATCATATGACTTGTTGATTGGTATGGACTGACTAGATGCATATAAAACTAAGTTGGATTGTTACCATAAAACCTTAGAATGTGTAAATGAAGAAGGGAGAAAGATAACCCTCCAAGGGGTTTAGAATCATGTCTCAGTGAGATGAATATCAACCCTTCAAATGAAAAAATATTGTAGAAAGGGATGTCCTCTGTATGCAATACATGTGTTGGAATCTGTTGAGGATGAAAAACCAAACCTAAAGGACCACCCCATATTAAGAGAGTATAGAGATGTGTTTCCAGAAGAGGTACTGGGTCTACCTCCGAGAAGAGACATTGATTTCTCCATAGAACTTGCACCAGGAGTAGTGTCTAGGACACCCTATAGGATGAGTACACTCAAGCTAGTTGAGCTCAAGCTACAACTAAAGGAAATGATGGAAACAGGATACATCTAGCCCAATGTGTCTCCGTGGGGAGAACCAGTCTTGTTTGTGAAGAAAAAAGATGGCACACTCTGACTGTGCATAGATTAAAGACAACTTAATAAGACAACCATAAAGAACAAGTACCCCTAAACAAGAATCAATGACTTGTTCGACCAATTAGGGGGTGCTTCCATTTTCTCAAAGATTGAATTAAGGTATGGATACCATCAAGTCCGAATCAAGGATGAAGACATCCACAAAATAGCCTTCAGGACTAGATATGGTCACTATGAATTGGTGGTGGTGCCATTTGGATTAACCAAATCCCCCGCCACTTTTATGTGCTTGATGAATAATGTACTCAACAAATTCCTAGACATATTTGTATTGGTTTTCTTTGATGATATCCTAATCTACTCTAAGAACAAAGACGGGCATGAAGAACATATTAGACTTGTACTTCAATTACTAAGAGAACATCAACTCTACGTTAAGTTTAGCAAGTGTGACTTTTTCCAGAAGCAAGTCCATTATTTAGGCCATGTTATTTCTAAAGAAGGAGTGGTAGTAGACCCTGACAAGATCAGATCTATTATGGAATGGCCTACCCCAAAGGATGTATATGATATCATATCCTTTATGGGCTTAGTAGGATACTATATAAGGTTCATAAAAGGATTTTCCAAGATTGGTTGTCCAATCACTGCCCTTTAGAAAAAGGGGGTTAAATTCACTTGGACACCATAATGTGAAGAAAGATTCCAGGCACTGAAATACCTTCTGATCCATGCATCCATTCTAAAGATTGCAGACCTTGATAGTGAATTCCTCGTGTATACATATGCCTCAAAGGAAGGACTCAGAGGAGTCTTTATGGAAGAAGGACGTGTAATTTTCTATGAATCTAGAAAATTGAATGAGCATGAAATCAATTATGTGACCCATGATCTAGAGTTAGCTTCCATAGTGCATTCTTTAAAAATGTGGAGGCATTACCTCCTGGGTAGGATATTTGTACTTATGACAGACCACTATGGATTGACACACCTCTTTGATCAACCAAATCTCAATGATAGACAAGATAGGTGGATGGATCTCCTTAGTGATTTTGATTTCAAAATCAAACACATCAAAGGAAAGGAAAATAGGGTGTTTGATTCCCTTAGCATAAGTGTGAAAATAATTCACCTGACAGCGGTGAGAACCTGTGAAACGGATGTCATGGAAAGAGTCAGGAATGCACAAGAAATAGATGCATTCTTCAAGACCATGACCTCATACCTAGGGAAAGAGCCTACAGAGATAAAGTATGAAGGATATCAGATGCTCGATGAAGGCCTACTGACTTACAGAAACAGATTGTATATCCCAAGTTGTGATGACTTGAAAATATTCATAATGGAAGAACTGCACAAGATACCATATACTGGTCACCCAGGATATTAGAAAATGATCATGGCCACTAGAAAACAATTCTATTGGCCTGGATTAAAAAAAGACATAGCTGATTATTTAGCTAAGTGTCTAGAATGCCATCAAGTTAAGGTAGAACACCGACAACCAACAATGTTTTTGCATCCTCTACAAATTCCATAATGGAAGTGGGAAACCATCTCCATGGATTACCAAAATCGACCAGGAAGAATGATGCCATCATGGAAGTGGTGGAAAAATTGAGCAAGTTTGCTCACTTCGTACCTGTCAAATTGACTTGCAAGGTGATAGATAGCACCAACATTTTCATGAAGGAGATATTCAGAATACATGGCATGCCTAGGGAGATTTTATCTGAAAGAGACACAAAATTCACTTCCAACTTTTGGAAATCCTTGATGGCTGGTTTTGAGACTAAATTGTTATTTATCATACCCTATCACCCTCAAATTGATAGACAGATAGAAAGAGAAAACCAAATATTAGAAGACATGCTAAGGATGCATGTAATGCATCAACATAAGAAGTGGAAAGACTACCTGCCACTGGTAGAATTTGCCTACAACAACGGTTATCAAAAGTCACTGAAGATGAGCCCTTTCGAAGCCCTCTATGGTAGACAGTGAAAGAATCCAGTCATCTAGAGTAATTCAGTGGATAGAATCACAATCGGAACTGACATGATGAAAGAAATGAAACAACAAGTGATTCAGATAAAGAAAAATTTGAAAATTTCTTAGGATAGGCAGAAGATTTACGCTGACAGAAAGATAAGTCCCAATGAGTTCTAGACAGGAGACCATGTCTATCTCAGAGTTAGGACCATGAAGAGTTCCCTGTGAATGGGATCTTGTGCCAAGCTAGCACCTCGATATTGTGGACCCTTTGAAGTCTTAGATAGAGTGGGACCTATAGCCTATAGGCTAGCACTCCCTCCCACAATAAAGGTACATAATGTTTTCCATGTTTCATTATTGAAGAAGTATGTACATGATTCTAATCATATAATTGATTGGTATTTGATCCAGGTGGAACTGGAGGGAGAATTTTTGTCAGAACCTCAATGCATACTAGACAGGAAGGAAACCCCACTCAAGAACCGAACCATTGCACATGTCAAGGTGTAGTGGAAACACTTTGGCCCAGATGAGGCTATGTGGGAAATGGAGGATGCCATGAGACACGTATATCCATTTTTGTTCACTTCTGTATATACAGAGCATGTTGACAGATAGAACACCGAGGATGATGTTCCTTTAAGGGGGAGGGAATTTCACCATGTTTCCCCTAGTTTCTAAATATAACTATATTTTCCAGGAGACTATGGAAAACTCAATATGTGTGAATGTTTGATTTGATGGACCTTTGTATAAAAGTTTAATAAATGTAAATTATATTACTTACTAGAAAATGGATAAGTGTTGCATGACTGTTGGAAGGGGGTGTACTAAGAGAGACCATGAATGCTATGAAAGAGATGATGAAGGGGACCAGGAATGGTTGCACTAACCTCCATCAAACCAATACCTTACTGGATTTAATTGATCAATACAAGAACAGTCATATGACCCAGAAATGAATTACTGTCGGGTTGGTAGGTGTTGTGGTGGGAAATCCCCCTACGGACTAGCATTTAGGGTTATATTATGCATGCAGATAAGACCGAAAGAATCCTACTTTCTACCGTCGTCCCAGACCTAATCCCCATTTCTTTTAAGTAAATACATGGTTAAACAAACATACCTTGTTCTGGATGTTTGATGTTGATCCTTCTTCATGCTTGATCGCTTGCTAACAACTATCCTCCCAAGATTGAACTGCGTACAAAACAAACAACAAACTCTACATGTATTTGTTCTACAGATTAATGGGTTAGAGATTCAAACATATATTCACTAAACTATGAAGAACTCGTATAGTGGGACGAGAAAAGCATTTTCTCTATTATTAACTTTAATGAATCAACTTACAATGTCGAGACCGACCACTGCTCTACAAACCTAATCTTGGGCTCCTCTTCAAATGTCCTCCAACTTCTTTTCTTTGTATCTCTCTTTACATAAGGATGGTTAAAGGGTTGGGACAATGGGAATGTGCAATTGAGTAGAGTTTCTTTACTCTTATTCTCCTCCTCCAAATGGGACCCCTAACCCTTCTTTTATAGGCTAGATGAAGCTAGGTATTTGGACGAACCCTCGGCCATGCATGGTCGAGAGTTTCAATTAACTCACCCAAAGCTGTGTGTTCTGTTGGCAACTTTTCTTTTTTCATGCTTTTGTAGGTACACGCGGGCTGTTTTGGGTCAGCTAGCGTGTACGCACGTGCAGTAATGGAGTAGGGCACATGGGCCCTTATAAAAGAGGTTTTTTAAAGAGTTGTTCAGCAGTGCTTTGGCAAAGAAGGGATCTGAGATGGCCTGATGCCAAGTAAGCATGTATGGTGCAAATTAGGGTTATAACATATGCCCCCTAATGTGTGAGGTCAAAAGAGCATCTGATGGCCAAAATACATTACCAATATTTACTGATGTGCCGAACAAGTGAGCCCAGGGACCAGGAACCGGGAGGCGTTGTCTACAAAATAAAAAATGTCTCACCGAAGTGGGCATACCTATGCTCGGGATAAAATAGAATCATGGCTACCAATCAAATACACTGTAGATCCATGTCAAATAACTATATAAAGTGTAGTCGTGAACAATACATAGTGGAGCGACATCTCGAAATCAAAAAGATATACATATAGAGTATCCATCTTCTAGAAGATGATACGACCTAATAGCTGGAGCTGAGGTCTTCAGAGCTCGAACAACAACTTCAAAATCTGAAAAACTCAAGGTAGGAGTGTAATATAAGTGTACAACTTCACTACCCAGAGGTCTTTGATAGCTTGTCGGTCATGGACTAGAGAATCTTGATGATCAGACTGAAGGCTTCATTGATTTCGAACAAAGACTTGATTGGACGTTCAGGATGGTNGTACGCACGTGCAGTAATGGAGTAGGGCACATGGGCCCTTATAAAAGAGGTTTTTTAAAGAGTTGTTCAGCAGTGCTTTGGCAAAGAAGGGATCTGAGATGGCCTGATGCCAAGTAAGCATGTATGGTGCAAATTAGGGTTATAACATATGCCCCCTAATGTGTGAGGTCAAAAGAGCATCTGATGGCCAAAATACATTACCAATATTTACTGATGTGCCGAACAAGTGAGCCCAGGGACCAGGAACCGGGAGGCGTTGTCTACAAAATAAAAAATGTCTCACCGAAGTGGGCATACCTATGCTCGGGATAAAATAGAATCATGGCTACCAATCAAATACACTGTAGATCCATGTCAAATAACTATATAAAGTGTAGTCGTGAACAATACATAGTGGAGCGACATCTCGAAATCAAAAAGATATACATATAGAGTATCCATCTTCTAGAAGATGATACGACCTAATAGCTGGAGCTGAGGTCTTCAGAGCTCGAACAACAACTTCAAAATCTGAAAAACTCAAGGTAGGAGTGTAATATAAGTGTACAACTTCACTACCCAGAGGTCTTTGATAGCTTGTCGGTCATGGACTAGAGAATCTTGATGATCAGACTGAAGGCTTCATTGATTTCGAACAAAGACTTGATTGGACGTTCAGGATGGTTGGGTATGAGGGAAAGAGACAAATTGCAGAGGGGATTTCCCAGGCTTGGTAGAAACTTCCCTTTGGACAACAACATGACAAATTATGAGACTTAGGCAGCATGGCATTAATCATAAGTTTACGAAGAAGGAGGCAACACAAACTCTCCATATGTTTGGAATAATAACCAAATGGAGGAGGACACAACTCCATGTAGAGAGAACAACTTCCTAAGGTCATATTACATCCCATAGTTTGATGAACAAATGGACAGATGTGCTTTATCCAAGGGTGACTCATTATGCTTCCAATAAAGAAAATACTTTTCCCTTCCTCTTTTTGGGGTATATTTGATTTTTTTGTCGTTTTCAATAATTTTGGAAAAAAGAATAAAGGAATGTTTCGTTACAATGGAGGAACGAGTGTTACAAACATACAAGTTCAAGGCACAAGGACAAGACTGATGTTTAGAATAATGATACTAGGGAAAAATCCTCCAGGGGCCAAGGGTGTTAAGACGCAGAAGAAAAGTGCTACAAGGTTGGCGTATAACGTATGCAAACACAGTTAACAAAACACACAATGGTAACATCCTTCGATGCAAGTTTAATGAGCCCAGAGAAGGTAAGCTCAGTGGTTTTTCATATTTAGAGAGTCTGAAAAAATGTAAAAGGAGACTCCATTGGGGTACCTTTTTTGAAGATAGTTTAGTTGGTTCGAAAAAGGGGTAAACTAGCACTGACAAGACGTCTATTCAAAACCATTTTAATGAGTGTGATAAGGACAAGATCACTCAGCCATTTTTCCATTTTTAAGGAGTCTGAAAAAATATTAACTATGGACTCCGTCAGGAATGTTCTTTTGGACCAGTTTAACGAGTGTGAAAGAATAAGGTCACTCGACAATCTTTTCAATTTTAGGGATTCTGAAAAGAGCTTAACTATGGACTCCGAGGGGGTTCCTTTTTCGTAAGTTTAGTCCCTCAGGCCCAAAAAAGGGATAAAATTATACCTGAGGGTACTCTTCTAGAGAACTGAAGTTCCATAGAGTATACATTTGTTCGTACAGTTGACCGTCCAAAACGAAAAATGGGTAAACTACCACCAGACAGATGTGACTTCAAATTTTAGTTTAACGAGCGTGAAAGGCCACAAGATCGCTCGACAATCTTGTCATGTTTAGAGGGTCTGAAAAGGGCTTAAAAGAAGACCTATTATATATTTTGGGAGTCTCGAGGGTGAGGTCAAGAGTGAAAAGGAATCATGTAGATGAGGCTCAAACTCGTAATCAGGAAAAACAACAAGGACTCTCGAGCCTACAGTGATTAGAACAGCATGGATACCATAATGCAACCTGGATCTACCTAGGGAATCCATGTTCCAGTAAGCTCTACCACCAAGTCGTGACACTTCTAAAGAAGCTATGATGGTTCTGTGTCACAACCTGATGGGATCGATCCTATGGAAAAGAAAAAGACAATGAGATACAAAAGTCAGGGTAGAAACCTAACCTATATGCTCAAGTTGATCCTCAGAAAACAAATTCACGGACCGTCGAAAAATTACCCAAAACTCCAAAAAATAGTCCCGATACCCGATCATATCCCTCCCATGCAACTCCTGAATCACTCTAAATGGTTTTTGGTTTAAAGAAAATGATAAGGGAGGCCAAAAAAGTGACAAAAAGAGGCCAAAAAGTCTATAAATAGAAGTTGGCAGCTCATTATCACCATTGTTGATTTAGAAATTGACTCTGGAGCCAAAAGACCCCCTTTGATAAAAGTGGTGATTCTGGGAGCTACAATGGATGAAACGAACTTCTGTCTGGACCAAGTAAGTACAAACTCTCCTATCTTTCATTTTAAGTCTTTCGTTTTTCTTTAGGTTTCATTTTTTTGGGGGACGTCGACCTTTAAAAGGTCAGCCCTAGGTCAACGCGGGTTGTCTCAGGACAGATCATCTGTACATTCGGGCAGAGTAAACTCTGCACGCATGTACACACGACTGTCACTATTACAGCCTGTGTGGACCCCCTTATTGAATGAAAAGGGCTTAAAAATCAAGGGTTAATTCTTATGAACCTTGGTGTTTTGCAGTATGTATGTCCACTGGACAGAAAGAGAGCATGAAGAGGTTAGTGAGTTGGTTGGGGAAGACCCCAATCCTGTGGATACTTTGATGCAATGTGCGTTACTCAAGTTTTTCCTATGTCCTTTTATGCAGGCAAAACCTAGGCTAATGAATGCCTTGGTTGACTACTAGCATCTGGATGCAGAGGCATTCATGTTAGAGGGGAAGTCATTGGTGCCCATGACCGAGGACATTTATTTTTTGACTGGCCTCTCCCGGAGAGGGGAAACAGTCAACTTCCAGAATTTTCCTTTGGGGCCACATAACATAGCGGAATTGATAGGTCTATAATGTGCGGATGATACAGACTGCTCGAGCTCGCAGGTGCCCATAAGAAATATTATTGACTTATCGCTACAGGCGATAGTGTTTCTTATTGGGAGAATCACTGGTTTTGCGGCTTTACATCAAGCGTCCCGTGCACAGATGAACTGTGCAGTCCAGTGCTTAAATGCACAAATTTTTGATTGGAGTACCACATTGCTTGAGTGTATGAAGAGGCAGTTGACAGATTGTCATTTGTGGACACAGAGGAACTTTGGGTTCGGGACCATTCTATGCTCTTTCTTTTTTGAGAGAGTTCTGAGTTTTAGTCCTCGAGTAGTGGTACGAGGACACCAGGCCTCTCTTCCTGCTATGTGTAGATGGGTAGTATTACTGTCGCGACAGGGTGGTGCAAGGACCAATGAGTCCTTCGATGATGACTTCTTCGTGTGGTTGTCATGATAGATCCTAGTTATAGAGGATTACCCCTATGTCGGGATTGATTTCTCAAGAGACCCTGAGATACCAGTACCTCCTGGTGAGGAGCGAGGAGAGATGGGTAAGTCTCCACCTTTGTAGTTTTTTTCTTTTTGTTAAACATATGTAATTTTTATATTGTTTTTGTTATATATATCATTTTTTTTTTGTTATACCAGAGTATTTGATGGATATGTGTTCGTTATGTGTAGACATGGGACCAGTGTGACCGACTGACTATGCAAGGAACATGCGTTGTCCTCGGCCAGGGGCCGCACCTTCCGCCACAGTGGGCCTAGTAGTAGTAAGAGATCTTCCATCTGGGGAGGTTGAGAGGGTATTGAGACGAGTCGAGCGGAACTTTACTGCACTCACTCGCATGGTCCCTATGGCAGAGATTGAGGACCTGCCACCATATATGCAACCTCATCTAGTGGGGGCAGCACGGACGTGGGTCCGGTTTTTTTGGCGTTTAGCCAAAGATGTGGATCAGTATAACAGGGCCCACATGCCCTGACCTTAGCTAGACATTTTATGTGCCATGATCACTACTTGTATATATTTTTTGAGGGAATAAGCCCCGTGACTCGTTATTGGTCATATTTTTGAGGTGCTTGCGTCCATCTGTGTACTCTGGTTACTTTATGATATTATATATGGTTTTTTATGTCTTTTGTGTCTTATGGATCATGTGTGCAAAAAATGTATTTACATGTTTATGTGAATGTTCTTTCATATGTGTGCAAGATGCCAATCTAAAATTTGATTAGCTAGAGTATCTATAACTTGGTTTAATC
>SNQJ01S0022636.1:73024-112083 GCA_010110895.2 Picea sitchensis | reverse complement strand
AGAAGCCATTGAAAGGAGATCTATGACATCAAGGCTCAGGTTGTATATTTCTCTTTCAGTTAATTCAATACATGAATATGTCCCTTTCCCATAATGATGATGTCATCTTATTACATGATTCCTTGATCACATGTATAGATTAGATATTGAATATATTAATATGCTTGTACTTCGATTGGTTTGTACTGTTGTGATTGGATGGCACAAGAACATCGAAGCAGAGCGAGGAACAACAGATATTTAAGGAGAGTGTTCATAAGGTATGTTCATCATCCATTTCTCTTAGTTCATTCAATAGTCTAGATCTAGGGAAAGAGTAGTATTATGTCCTGTTTTGTTCTAGATCCAGGTGGATCTAGGGAGATTGGTCTGTGTCCGCACTCACGAATTTATCCTTGAACACTTGTGGAAATTTTTGACACAAGGAAATGAATTGTAGAATCAATGAAAGGAATAACTACGCAAGCTACATGAATGGTGAAAATAGTAGATATGGAAATGTTCGTAGACATGTCAACATAAACTATAATCCATTTGACCCATTAATGGATCAAAATATTGTATGCTACAAGTGCAATAATCTTGGTCACAAAGTACGAGATTGTAGAGAGATGAAGGAAGATAATCCTATGCCAAATGTCCCTATACCAACTACAACATGGAAAAGGAAAGAAATTCCACACAATGAAAAATGTTGCATAGCATTGGTCGCTAAAGAATGCAAAGAAGAAGATGAATGGTTCATATATAGTGGGTGCTCATCTCATATCATCGGAGATCAAAGAAAATTTGTTATCTTGAAGAAAAAGGGTGGAAATGTTGCATTTGGAGATGAACCATCTACCAAAATTCTTGGAAAAGGAACTATAAATCTTGGAAGTGAAAATGTAAAAGCAGGAAAAGTCATATTGGTTGAAGATCTGAAACACAATCTCCTTAGTGTTAGCAAAATATGTGATCAAGGATACACTCTTACGTTTGCCTCCTGAAAATGTAAAAATAGAGAAAAGAACTTAGGAAGATTGGTTACAACTGCAACAAGAATACCAAACAACATATGCATCCTAGACATAAAGAAGAGAGAGAATACAAAAGCCACACAAAAGAAATCCAAGGAAGAAAAAGTCCCAAAGACCAAAAATAAGGATGAAGTATTATTGAGTTCCACATGTTCATGGGGAGCATCACCAAAGAAGATGGTCACCTTATGTCATTGAACTCAGGAGGAGAAGCCCCACCCTTTGCCATTGATGTCAAAGGGGGAGAGAAATTGGGATCATGATGAAAGGGGGATCATGAGTGTTTCCATCAATGACAAAGGTGGAGATTCTTGGAAGATTGGTTGTTGTCATTGATGTCAACTCTAGCCATTGGCTTTTGGACCCCATAGTTGATCGAAGTAGATAGACATAAAGGAAATTACACATGCAGATACAACACCCATGGATGGATAGTATAAGTCATGTTGCTTCTGGTGGTATGTGGCATGTCACGTGGATCCTCGCGATTGAGGATAAATGAATTTTTGAAGATGACAATGTGAATTGAAGAAGAAACTACATGTCGACCCTAATGTTAAAAGGAAGTGACATAAAGGGTATAAATACATCTCATTATACATTCATTTTTTAATACACACAAGTTTATTAATGACCAAGGAGATAATAGTCGAATCTATGAGGAAATATGAAGTATAGAAGGATGAATTTCAAGGGAGGATGAAGTCTTTTGATGATGTGTTCTAAGTATTTCCAACTATATAGGATAGTGATTATAATATCAAATATGTTTAACATTGAAAACTTGTTAACATAATAAAAGAAGATTCAAACCATGTCCATGTTGATATTAGCCACAAAAAGTATTGGACACCATAAACAATGTGTAAGGATTAAATCACGATAAATGATTATTTCTCTTAAGAGTTATAATAAGGTAGTAGAGTTCAAATATCAAGTAAAAAAGTATATCTTCTCCATAGCACATAAACTCACAATGTTTATTTAAATGTGGACTTGGGAGAAAGAACTATAGTATGGTGATAACATGTAGATGGAGAAAAATTCCAAATTTTAATTTATTTACTCCAAAGGGAATAAGATAGTAAAAATTTACCTATAGAGAGAACTGTTGCAAGTGCCTTTGAACATGTACCTTGTCATGTCAACACCATGACAATTAGATAATCATATGCTATAAAAATTTAACCAATTTATAAAATATATATGCTAAGTATAATTGATCGAGTAAATTGTTAATAATGGAAAAAAATTAGGTGAAAAGAGGTGTTACATGGTCTACTTGTCTATTCTCAACAACTGCACAAATTCTTGGCACACTCCTAGCCACATCATTAATCGTATTTTCCTCCTGAACATGGTAAACTATTTTGCTGCCATGATATCTATGAGGAAAATCTCTCAACAGATGTGCCTCTCCACAACCCAAACAATGTGGAGGTCCTTTCTTTTGCTCGAATTTCTCTCTTACCTACTCTATCGGCTTATTCCCACTCTGAGATGGAAAGTTCTGCTGGTGCATACTTTTGCTCGAATGACCAAACTGAGCACCTCTCTTTGAATTCTTATATTGGGATGATTTAAATCTATTCCTCTAAAATATGGACTTATCCTTTCTCTTCCAGTCCTTAAGATGCTCCTTCTTATGCTTGGATTGGTCATAACAATAGTTGGCCTCCCTAATGGTGTCTTCCAAAGTCTTAGGATCATCAAAATCAATCATATCCTAGTGGGACTGTGGTAATCCACTGAGGAAGCGATGTATCCTTTCTTTCTCATCCTTGTGGTAAGGAAAATACCTAAACAACTCTAACAACATCTTGGCATAAAAATACATGGTAAGTTTCCCCAACTTGTGTTCATGGAACTCTTTAATATTACCATCCTAATAATTCTCTAATAAATATGCCTTCTTGAAATATTTCTCGAACTTCTTCCAGGTCATCTTGCTTTACTTTAATCCCTTAACTTCCTTGAGGTCCTCCCAACACATGGAAGTGCCTCCATTCAGATTGAAAATGGATATCTTTGCCTTTTTATTTTCTGAGTAGTTATGTACTTATAAATACTTCCTTAGTCCCAACAACCAAGGATGAACCTATTCTCCTTTCTTGATTTCTCCATCAAAGGTAGGAAAATTTTCCTTCTTGAACTCTTATGTCAAAGAAATTTGTGAATGTATCTTCTTCTTCTTGGAAATACTTGACCTAGTGTCACTATAGAACAATCCCTATGTAGTGGTCTTTCCACTAGATGACTCTATGGAAGTATATCCACTAGCTCTAATTCTCTTAGCATCTCAATGTATTTTCCTGGAAGAACTTCTTCCCACATTACTGTGATATGGTCTATGCTTTGGAACATCTGATGGGATCTATGACTTGCCTGATTGTTGTAGTCCTACATTACTAATGGTTGGACCTTGTTGCAAGTGATTTTTTATCTTGAATAGACTCTATGGTAGTACTGCATTTAACTATTCCTGCTCATCCTAATCTCTCATGAGCCCTTCCTTTTCTTCTTTCAGAATCCTTACTTTGGCTACCAAATTTGGAGGGGTTTCTCTAGCCCTTCTTCCATCTGATTCTTCATCCTAGAAGTGTGAGATGTCATCCTTACCCTGTTTCACCATTCAATTCTATTTCCCTTTTAAGTACGTCCTATGTGCTAAAAATAGTGAAACATTGTCAACAATTCCTTTTCAAACTTATTTGCATAAGAATCTTGGCCTTGTCAAACACCAGTTTGCTTTGACAATCCCAAACCAAGATTCCATCCCTTATTATTAGTCCTGCTCAAAACTGTTGTTAGTACTCATTAGCATAATTAAATAATTCAAGGATAAAGTATAGACTTTTATCATATGAAATTCTACAACAATTTATTTAGCCTTGGTGACCCATTCAATCCTAAAGTTTGAACTCTACTCTAATACCACTATGTAACACACTGAACCCCATAAACCCTACTTAGGCTGGTGGGATGTCAAATTTCTCTTTCATTAAGATTCTGGTCTTGGGTTTACACCCCTTATTCGACCTATGTACCACGTGGTGAACAAGTGGACTTCCTCTTCATCATCTACACCACAATGCAGAGCTGCATGTGTGTGGTGTTGCAGTGACACATCCTCAGAATCATTATTCTCCGTCAACGATCCTTCATCGAAATGCAACAACACAACTCAAGAACAAACGTTCTTGATTGAACGACTCAAGTTCACTCTCATTGAGCTATATCAACGAATAGCGGTGAGTCAAGATCCTCTCCTATTGGGAGAATAGGTTATACAACCCACAATCCATTTCCTGATTCAAATTTTCTGACAACTCCACTCCTGATAGCTCCAATGGTCATCGGGTTGGAAAATCAACAGTCCCAATTTTCTCGGCACCTTAAAAACACATGATCTCAAGTAAATATACAACTAAGATCTCTTCAGGTCGTCTTACCCGTAGATCAATAATCTATGCCCACTTGGGCCTCCACCATCGAAAAAAATCACTCCTCACAAACTCATGGGTTTTCTCGAATAGTTCCTCCTGAATGAGAATTCCTTTGATATATCCAACGGTCATCGGATCCTCACATCCGATGCTTAGCATATAATAAGATCTCATATCTTCTCAATGTTTAACCGATGCTACTACTTTGATGAGATTCCTTCTTTGGCATGCATCATTACTAGATTCAACTATTCAAACCTCATAAACTTCAACATCAATAGATCTACGAATTTTTCCACTCTCAGACCTTTGGATTTGGTTTTTTATCATCGAAATTTTTTCTCGCTCTTTCCCATGGACTTTCCTGAACTCCATTCTTTCAATAAGATTATCAGTTCAGTGCTTGATAGATCTATGGTCTAGATGTTTTCAGCCTATACTCTCAATATATCAATGGTTCTCATTAACTCAGAACTTTCCCATTGGAAATTCACGATAGACACATCTGTAGGTTTTCTCGAAGGCTCCTCCTTCTAATAAGATTCCTCCGAGGCTTAGATCTCTAATAAACGGTTGAGATCAAATCTCCTCAACAGATAAACAAATAATATTTTCTCTGGGTTTAAACAGGGATTTCAACAGGGTTAAGGATCATTTTTGGACTTACCAGATCTAAGGTCTTTCATTGACACCTCCCTGTAGTATTTTTAACTCTTCTTCCTCATGATTTGAACCCACTTCTTGACACGTGGAAAATACTCTATCAAGAAACCAAAATAAAGGTTTCATATCCTACAAACTTTCCATTCAAGGACTAGGGAAAACATAGGGTTATATCCCTTTGTTGGGCTCGAGATATGATCACTTTTATGATGGTTATTATACACTTTTTCCGCATGTACATATGTTTTTTTCATATTTTAAAGGATCTTTTTGAAGAATTTCATGATAAAATGGTATGATCGACACTAGGTTATGTATAATTCATATTTAATGATTGTATTGAATATAATTCATCGTGTTTTTATGCTTCCAAGGATATGATTCATGTTTTTTGGTGTTACAGGGAAAAAATGCACCACGTTTATGCTTTCGACACTCGATCCAACACTCCTTCCAGCACTCATTCCGGTACCCAGTCCGACACTCTGTCCAACACTTCGCATTGCACGGAAACGAAGGGCGACTTGGCAGTTATGGCATTGGTGGCCAGTGATGGGAGAATGGGAAAAATGGGTTTTGTTCATGCTTCCCCCCCCCCAGCTACTGAGATTCTGACAACTCAGTTTCAGTTATTCAAGAGGGCAATTATTGGCTCACTCTGTTTTATTAGTTAGGGCACCATTTAATGCAAATTGTCGAATTTAGAAGTGGTTCGACCCTCTTGTGGTCGACCACTTGGCCTGTAAAAATTATAAATACCACCAAGGTGGTCGGAAATATGTTAAGCATCAGATACATCAGTGTGATAGGGCCAAATATGTTTTTACTCTATTTTGAGTTTTTACATTGCCAGATTATGCCAGAACCGCATTTTTGAGATTTTATGGTGAATTCAACCTGCTGAGTTCGGGGTGTGCTTTTAGAGAGTGACCACGACTTGATGGGGGCCCCACCAACAGTCTCGTAATTGTCTGTGTGTTTTTCATGCATTTCATAATTTAATTTCTCTCTTTATTTTCCTGTACATGCATATTTTTATTGTGTTAATTAGTTTGTTGTAGTTTAATTGTTTTGATTCTCTTTTGCAGGATAGAATGAAAGATTGTATTAGCATGCATTGATCTTGTAGACTAGTAATGGACTTGCAAGTCCCTAGACTAACCCCATGCACAATTAGATGTTATATTATTCTTTGACTTATGATTTTATAGTCAAGTTTAAAACAAAGTTTTAATTAGAATAAAACGGAGTTTTTATTTGGGTTCTCTTCGACAAGGATTTGATGGATGGATAGATTCCAGTTTTTAATTATAGTTTGATTATCTCATTTTTATATAGATCTTGTCTAATTAGTTGTTGGTTAATGTAGATTGTTAGTTTACTTTTCAATATCATAGTTTAATTTCTGTTTTTAATCATTTCCTTATTGCAGTTTGAATTATTAGAATAGATATAGCATAGTTTCATTTATATAATTTCTTTCCTAGAGTTAAAATGCAATTATAGTCCTTAGTTAATGACTGAGTTTAAGTATGAATTTTTCTTATGTAGTATAGAAGTATAATGATGATCTCGTTATGTTGTTGATGGTTCATATATGAATATGCAGGGTATTTAACATTGCTTTTGTCATGGCTAAACTCTCATTGGATTGTTTAATCCATACCTTTCACTTTGCCATTGAGATTAGTGTTGAGCTTATACCGCTTGAATTGTCCTTTGTTTTCAAGTGTCATCGAGATATCATACAANTTTATTGTGTTAATTAGTTTGTTGTAGTTTAATTGTTTTGATTCTCTTTTGCAGGATAGAATGAAAGATTGTATTAGCATGCATTGATCTTGTAGACTAGTAATGGACTTGCAAGTCCCTAGACTAACCCCATGCACAATTAGATGTTATATTATTCTTTGACTTATGATTTTATAGTCAAGTTTAAAACAAAGTTTTAATTAGAATAAAACGGAGTTTTTATTTGGGTTCTCTTCGACAAGGATTTGATGGATGGATAGATTCCAGTTTTTAATTATAGTTTGATTATCTCATTTTTATATAGATCTTGTCTAATTAGTTGTTGGTTAATGTAGATTGTTAGTTTACTTTTCAATATCATAGTTTAATTTCTGTTTTTAATCATTTCCTTATTGCAGTTTGAATTATTAGAATAGATATAGCATAGTTTCATTTATATAATTTCTTTCCTAGAGTTAAAATGCAATTATAGTCCTTAGTTAATGACTGAGTTTAAGTATGAATTTTTCTTATGTAGTATAGAAGTATAATGATGATCTCGTTATGTTGTTGATGGTTCATATATGAATATGCAGGGTATTTAACATTGCTTTTGTCATGGCTAAACTCTCATTGGATTGTTTAATCCATACCTTTCACTTTGCCATTGAGATTAGTGTTGAGCTTATACCGCTTGAATTGTCCTTTGTTTTCAAGTGTCATCGAGATATCATACAAAACTGAAGACATTCACACAACTACCAACATTATATTTGAGTTTTTCATAGAATAAAGATAGTTTCTTGTTTTCGTAGATTAAAGATAGTTTCTTTCTTTTATAGATTAGAAGAGATAGTTTCTTCCTTTCATAGTTTTAAAAGGTAGTTTTATTACTGCTGCAGTCTTTGATAGGTTAGAAGGATAGTTTTCTTATCGTTTATTAAAGATTAGTTGTTATTCCTTCTTGCTTTTGATTAAATAGATTTCCTTTCATGAATCTAGTTCACTTTCCTATTAGGCTAGATAGTTGTTCAATGAGAAATTTTAATTTGATTGCTTGCAGTAGTTAATTGTCTTTGCTTACTTGTTTATTTTCTTTAGTAGGTTAGTTAGGTGTCTTTGCTTACTTGTTTATTTTCTATAGTAGGTTAGTTAGGTGTCTTTTCTTGCTTGTTTATTTACTTTCTTTCATAGGGTAGTTTCTCATTGAATGTAGGTTGGCAAGTTAAAATAGTTTGCTTTTGTCATTTGCTCATTGTTATAGTTGCTTGTTGCTTATTATTATGAACTAGTTTGCTTTACATAGGGTTTTTACTTGTTTTCTTAGGACTATCCATCGATCCTTGGCCCAAAAGTACTTAGGCTACATAGTTTCAAGTTTCTTAATAGGGGTTGCTCATTAGATAGGTCTGCTTGAGTAGATTAGCCTTAGATAGCTTCCTTCATTAGTTAGACGATACTCCTACCAACCCTTCTACCTTTGGCATATATTTTGCTACGACTCTAATTTACTTACCCTGGTTTGAAAATTTAATTGTTGAGTGTTTTTACTGTGTTTTTAGTGCATATACAATAACCATCATTTTTGGCGTCGTTGCTGGGGAGTTGTCTCAAGGTAAGAAGTAGTTAGGAAATAGATCATTCCTAGACCTTAGAATTAGATTGGTGGTGGGGGAACTTTAATATGAGTGGTAAGAACCTGTGCATCTTCTATTGCAGGTTCCCCCAAACCCAATGGTAGTTTTTCATTTTTTTTTTCTTTTCTTTTGTGAATAGACCTAGAAACCAAATGGTATCTTTTGCTTTTGTTTTTGATTTCTTTCATGAATAGGCCTAGAGACCCACAAGGTAGATACATTAAATCTAAATGAGACCTTTCAACTAAGGTTCCTTCCGATCTCTTTGGGGGAAGGAATGTTCCACTTATAAAGTCTGCAGACTGATACCGAAAAACAGGAGCTAGCTCAACCCAAAGAGCTAAATAGTCTCTGAGAAGACTAATACAGGGAGCACTATAGAACAAGAAATTGAAGCATCAATTATATTGGGGAAAGAGACAAGAACACTTGAGTTTTCCACAAAACCAAACAATACAACCTTTTCTTTTACACCACCACCAAGAAATCCTAATTTTGAAGATATCATAGACCCTGAAAAGGTGAATCTTTTGTTTGGTAGTTCAGCCAATGTAATTATCTCTCAAATTGACACAGAAACTTTGGCCAGCTCGAGTAGAGTCCCAGACATCCAATTAGTAGGAAGACCTTTTCATCAAAGGGAAACCTTGTTCTATTCAAAGATAAAACCACCTAGGTACTCTCTTTTTGGAAACCAAGCCAATATGGGTGATTAGGAGGACCATAACAATGTAAGACACGGGGAGGACTATGAAATCCTTCAGATTTCTAATTTTAGACACCACTCCAAATGTCAACATGAAGAATATTCCTCTCTCACCACTGCCTACCTTTTATGGTAAAAACAGTGAAGATCTAGACACCTTCCTATTTGAATTTGACATCTTGTATAGAAGCTACAACTATGTGCAAGATGCCCAGAAATTAAAACTCTTTCCTGCCACCCTCAAAGACTCTACACTAAGATGGTTCATGGGATTGGAAGAATCCAGTATTAGGTCTTCGAAAGCCATGAAAGAAATCTTTCTTAAGAAGTACTAGGACTACTGCAAGACCAAAGAGTCTCGTAATGACATATTTAAAATACAATAGTTAGAAGACGAGACCCTTGAAGATTATATGCAAATATTTGGTTATATCTCCCAACAGTCAAAATACCATGACCTCCTAGAGGATGCAATTAGGGATCTTTTCCTTAATGGACTTTCAGAAGAATATATAGAGATGCTTAACCTGATGGCATCAAGTTACATCTCTCATAAACCATTTTCTGAAATATGTGAAATGTGTAAAAACTACTCAAGGAGTAGAGCCAAAACATGAAAGAATGTTCGGGACCCTTACAATAGAAGCTTAAACCAGTTAGTTTAGGTGGCATCACAAGAGCAGAGATAGGGAACCTTCTAGAAAAAATTAAAACAAATATCCTAAGAACAATAGGTTCCCATTTGGACACCCTTAAAATAAAAAAGAATCAGGAGGAGGAAAATGTAGTAATGAGCATATATTGCCCAAGGTGAAAAAGAAAGCATTCCTCAAGGGAATGCCCATTAGATAACATTTTAGTTTGTGGCTTCTGTATAGAAGACCATTCAACTAAGAAATTTCCATCCTTTCCTGGTTTATTAGCCATCTATAGGAGTGGAGATCCCAAGGAGTCTTCTTATGCACCTAGAAGGCCATGGAAACCTAGTAACCAACCCACATACCTAGATCTACAATCCCAAGTTCCACCCTATTATCAACAACAACAGTGGAACCCACCAGGTTGGAAAAACTGGTCTACTTAGTACCAACATCCTTGGCTTCAAGGATGGAGAGGAGGACATAACCAAGTAAACCCTCAAGCTCCATCTATCCCTATGTCCAACCATACTTATCCTTAGTTCCCACCGAACACTCCAATCTATAGTAAGGTAGTCAAAGAATTGTGTATTAAGAAGCCAGGTAGGAAGCAAAAGGACGCTCCTACAGTGCATTTGGTAGGAGGACTCTCTGAGTACATATTAGAGAAGACAAAGCTAGCAAAGTAAGGGAATCCAGGAAACCTCGTAGTGACCATAACCATTAATGAGGTCTCCATTGGAAACACTCTCATAGACCTAGGGGCAACCACCAATGTTATGACCGCTACTACCTTGGAACAATTACAATTACAACCTCTTCTTCGGCCTACCCCAACCATTTTGGAATTAGCAGATAAGACTAGGGTTATCCCTGAAGGAATTTTAGATGATACCATGGTTACTTTAGCCTCATGGGAGTACCCAATATATTTTCTTGTTATTCATTCAAAGGATCCTGCCAAAGGCCATCCCGTTATTTTGGGAAGAGCTTGGCTAGCCACAACTAATGCATTTATTGGCTGTAGAGAAGGAGAAATGACCATTTCAAATGGTCTCTCTATCCAAAAGCTCACCATTTACCCTCCAACTCAACCTATTATGGAGAATCTATGGTGGCTTCAATTTCCATACAAGAATGAGGATTGGGAACAACCCATATTTCCAAGTGACGATGCATGGGCACTTCAGGAGCACACAACAAAAAATGTGCTAAACCCGTTCATTTCTGCTATCACATGTGTGGAGTTTCCATAGTCCTTTCCCCAATTTGAGTACATGTTTGGAGAATAATTTCAAGAACAATTAGACCTATCCATTTTGTCTTTGTCAACATCTTTTATTTTTGAGATAGATGAGTCTACCATGTCTTATACTATGCCCTACGAGATTGGTCTAGAGAAATTTTTACATATAAACTCTGGGTTAGATGTAGACCAACAGAAACAATTAGTAGATATCCTTAAAAAACAATCAAGAGCATTTGCCTAGGAATACACTGACATGAAGGGTATAGACCCTGACACATGCATCCATCATATATACACCCAGGGGGAAGTAACACCTGTTAGGAAACCCCAAAGAAAGATGAACCCAACACTCAAAGACATAGTCAAGGAGGAAATCCAAAAGTTGTTGAATGTCAGATTTATTTATCCCATCTCTGATAGTAAGTGAGTATCCCTGCTTGTAGTGGTTCCAAATAAAGTGACTGGGAAATGGAGAATTTGTGTTGATTTCTGGGAACTCAACAAAGCCACTCTGAAAGACTACTTTCCTCTTCCTTTCATTGACCAAGTTCTAGACACCTTGTTTGGAAAGAAGTATTTCTCCTTTCTAGATGGGTACAATGGGTACAATTAGATTCTTAACCAGGACAACACTGCCTTTACTTGTCCTTGGGGCCTATAGGGTCTTGCCATTTGGATTCTGTAATGCTCCTGCCACATTTCAACGAGCAGTACTAGGGATAGTTGTCGATCTTAGTCATGATTGTGTGGAGGTATACATGGATGACTTCACAGTCTATGGCAACACTTACCAGGAAGACTTAGACAACTTAGAAAAAGTCCTCATCAGATGTTGGGAAATGAACCTATATCTAAGTAATGAAAATTGAAAAATGTTGTTAACTAAAGGAGTGGTTCTAGGACATCATGTTTCATCTGAAGGGATAAAATTTGACCTGCAAAGATTGAAGTCATTGTCAGACTTCCACCCCCCAAGACCCAGAAAAAGGTGAGAAGATTTCTTGGACATGCCAAATATTACCGACGAATAATTGAAAATTTTACAAAGATTGCTGCACCTATGTTTGGATTATTGATAAAATAAGTTGATTTTGTTTGGACTGAGCAGTGTCAAACTGCCTTCGAAACCCTGAAAGATAAGATTTCTATGGAACTAGTTCTTAGAGGGCCCAATTGGACTCTCCCATTTCATATATGCACTGATTCCTCTGACACCACAATAGGAGGGGTATTAGGGAAGAAAGAGGACTAATAGTCCTATGCCATTTATTTTGTGAGCAAGAACTTGTCCCATGTCAAGTTGAACTACATAGTCACCGAGAAGGAATTCTTGGCAGTGGTTCATGCTATTAACAAGTTTCGTCATTACATTAAAGGTTATGAAGTATTTGTACACACTGATCACTCTGCCATTAGATTTCTCATGAACGAACCTATAACTAATGGCCGAGTGACTAGGTGGCTCTTGTTATTGCAAGAATTTAATATCACTGTGCTTGACCAACCTAGAAAGGATAATGTAGTAGCTAAATTTCTTTCTCAAAGAAAAAATGAGGATGATGATATCCCTGTAGATGAGATTTTCCAAGATGAGCATATTTTTTCCCTCTCTGTCAATACCCCATGGTTTGCAGATATGGAAAACTATCTAGCTACTAGGAGGTTACCATCTCATTTGTCACCTCATGAAAAGAGGAAAATTATTACACAGAGTGCTAATTATTCTTGGGTTGGTCATGATTTTTTTCGCACAGGTCCTGATTTGATTATTCGTAGATGTGTCTGAGAGGATGAGGTCCCTAAAATACTACAAAGTTGTCATGATGGACCATGTGGTGGCCATTTCTCTGACAAACACACAACATATAGAGTATTACATTCGGGTTACTATTGGCCTAGCATTTTCAAAGATGTTGCCAAGTATGTGAGAAGTTGTGATAGTTTCCAAAGGATAGGTAGACCTATGTTAGCTAACAAAATGCCTTTGCGTGCCCAAGTTATGATAGAACCGTTCGAAAAATGGGCCCTTGACTTTGTAGGACCAATTTCACCCAGTCCCGTAGGAAGAACTATATCTCGGTTTGTACGGACTATGTCACCAAATGGGTAGAGGAAAAAGCCCTATTTAGGTCCACAGAGAATTCTGTTGTTGAACTCATCTATGAATAAATATTTACCCTCTTCAGTGTCCCTCATGAAATTGTTACTGACCAAGGCACTCAATTCACTTCCAAGCTGATGAAAGAGCTAACAGAGAAATATTGGATTAAACACCGTAAATCTTCTCCATACCTCCCACAAGCCAATGGTTAGGTAAAATCCAAAAACAAATTTCTAGAAGCCATCTTGACCAAGAATGTTCATTTACATCATTGGGATTGGGTTGATAGGCTCCTAGAGGATTTGTGGGCATACCGGACCACCTGGAGAAATACCACTGGGAATACCCCTTATGAGCTAGTGTACAAGAAACAAGTAATTTTACCTATAGAATTCCAAGTAAGGACCATACGTATTGCTGCAGAATTAGGATTGAACCTAGATGAGGCTCAGAAGCAATGTTCCCTACAGTTGAATGGATTGGATGAAATCAGGCAAGATGCCATCCAACAGACGATATTAGTCCAAAACCAGAGCAGCAAGTGGCATGACAAGTTTATTAAGAAGAAGAAGTTCCAGCCATGTGATTGGGCTCTATTGTTTGATTCCTAATTCAAAACCTTCAAAGGAAAACTTACCACCTACTGGTTGGGCCCTTATGAGGTAAACACTGTATATGACAATGGAGCTGTAAAAATTCAAAAAATTGACGATGGACCAGTCTCCTTTGTGGTAAATGGACACCGACTTAAATTTTATCATAAGCCCATTTCTAGAGAGGATTTTCTACAGGTCATGTCAACTGACAAGGCATTGGCCTTAGTAGATGGGGAAGTCCCCCCTTGTTCTTAAATTTTTTTCTGAATTTCCTACTGTATATATGTAAATAGTTTTTGAATCTTGTTAATAAGGCAACTCTAGAAGTTTCTGTAAGTAATTATTTCACCGGGAGTACACAGTTTCAAGGATATTTCCTTATACTTGAATTTTTTGTTTGCTAAAGCATCAAATGAATATTGACTTACTATAATTAGCCACTTTTTTTCAAAAATTCTCATTTTTAAGGCATTCTAAAGTAGTTTCTCTTGAAACTCTTCACCATTGTATAAGGAAGTGATACCATAACTATCAAACCTAGAGGTTTCTCATACAGTTTTTCCAAGAAACCCAAGTAAGTGAGTCAAGTGTCTTTATCAAAAAGTAACAAGGAGGTTTAATTAGCATTTAGTCATGGAAACATCACAATAATTACAAAGGAAGAAAGTGAGTTGAGCCTAGATATACCTTTATGTTCTTTCTTAATGGTAACATCCACTACACACTAAATAGCTTGATTATATCATATCTTTAGATAGTCCACGTCCGCTTAAGTACCCCTTACATCGGGAAAATCACTAATAATATAACGAAAAGTCATCCTGTAACATAAATACCATCCCAATTGAAAAAAAAGAGAAGTAGTTGTTTTTAGAGCTGCCCCCCCATCTTCTTTCATAAAGAAATCTTATATTAAAATCTTAAAATATGGAGGGCCAATTTCTGAGGGTTTAAGAGGCTAACCCATCGGGATACTGAACGGGTCTGCTGGTAGTGGGTACCGGCTTGTGGTATGACTAGGTAAACCCTCCAGAGTACTAAACAAGCTTGCTGGCAGCGGGGCATTCTATCTAGCGAGGATGGTAATCTGACAAAAATAAATAATAAATTTAAACTTGTCCTGATGTACGACATTACTTGCAAAAAAATATGACATGAATTATGTGTGGTTAAGCTAAGGTTAATGAACTCCATAAACTTTCCATTGGGAAATAGCTCTAATACTATCTTGAAACTCTCTTTCCTACCTCTTCTTATATATATATAAGATCTCTTATCCTATAGGTGGGGCCATCTCCTAACTATCTCGTCATACCAATCTATGAAATTTTATTTCTACACTTGACATACTATAGATCTTAGGCTATTGGGGGATACTGACTAGTTTCCTATACTTTTGATTGTGAGGTGTCACAATACTTAGGTGTGGGGGAGGGGTTCATGAGATGGAAAATGGTCATTGCCTAGAGAAATAAGTCTTTGCAAGAATTTTTGTATTATTACCATGATACAGGTTATTACATTGATAGCCATGTTATTTTTTAAATGATTAACTCATGTGTGCTATAAATTACTGAACACATACCTAACATACCACTCTTTATCATTTTATGGTTTCATTACAAGCTGCATACTGTAGGTTTGACAATACATCTTTATGCTTGCTGTAACCTGTTCATTATAGGTTTTTGACATTATATGCCATATGAAAGAAGATTGAATGAGCATGAAGCATTTTGCCTCTGCTCATTAACCACTGTGGTTGTCAAAAACTTTTTAAATTTACAGGCTGTCCATTATAAGAGGTGAAAATGAACTTAACACAAAGGTACCAGATGAATTACTGTATAAGGTGTCATACAAGATGCCGTAAGAGGTGTCGAATGAAGTGCCATTGAATTGCATACCAATAATTGTCCTAGATTCTAGGTAACTGGGAATCAATTACATTCAATTGAATTGGTTGTATACATTGATTGTAGATGCTTCATATGTTTATGATCAAATGTCCAAGACAAAATAATTGGACATTGATCTAATTAGACACCATTACATTGCCCAAAAATTGAGCCTTTGAATTCAAATTCTCCACACATGGCAGCTCATGTGCACATGTAGGTAACCTACTCCACTATAGATGCATTCAAAATTGAGCTGGGCAACCATTATCTCCATTTTCCATTTCCATTTACTCTCCTCTGCATTAAGAAATCATGCCCAACCTTTGCCATCACATCCTCTGTTCAAAACTCATTCGACTGTGCCCAATTCATGCCTCTGCTTGACTCGATTACGCCCTTGCTTGGTGAACTTCACCTCTGTCACAATGCCTAGGAGATACGAATCTTCCTCTTATGCAGATTTGTTTTCCATTCCCAAATTTGCACAGTGCAGAGAAGTGTTTTTGCACGCAGGCTGGGGGCCATTTCTGTCTAGCTTGCAGGGCCACAATGATAGCCTCTCCATGCAATTTGTAGTCGGTTTTGATGGTAAGAAAACACATGTAGGGTATCTTACCTTTGAAGTCACATAAGAGTCCATTGATGCAACAACAAAGCTCCCAAGAATGGGAAATAGATGGTTCAAAAACCACCAATTGCCGTGCTCAAGTTACAACAGGGTGTTTAAGCCCGAATTCAAGAGAATTTCAGGAGAACAAGGGTATGCTAAGGAGTGGATAAAGGCATAATTGATCAACCCCCTCATGGTCATCACAAGGTTAATTGCATGTGAAGGTAGATACTCTACTTTCAAATTTTGTCATTTTAGATTGTTGGCCCATTTTCTATTCAACAAACCCTTGAAATTCCCCTTCTATTTTCCCAAAAGCTTGGAGAAGATGTCCTCTCAAGTGAGGAAGAATGTGACTAACCCCCATAATAGTCTCTTTCACCATGGCTTGATCAAAATCCTTTTTCTATTCGAGTTAGAGAAATAGGGGCAAACTTGGGATGCCTTTATCTACCAATTTGCAAACCTTCACTTGACAGTTAAGACTAAAAAAAATCCACTTAGCCTAAAAACTATCTCTCCATCTAAGCCTCTCTCTCCAAGAACTCCAAACTCCCTTGCACAAACCCTCTCTTTTCTAGAACAATACCAAAATCTTGTTGATATCCCTACTTCTTCATCGGGTAAAAGGACCAATAGAAAAGACCAAAAGAAGCCAATGGTTGATCCCCCAATGCATTCACTTTATCTTTATCCTACACCTAAAAATATCCAAGAAGTAATGTAACAAGACTTTCCCATCATTCCCACAAACAAGAGGGGAGCCAATCGATTTGGTAAAGGACCCTTTCAGAAGAGTACCCGGAGCATAAGAACCAAGCCTTATGCAAAACCTCCACCTACTTCAGATCCTATCCAAGTGTCCTCCGACCTTGAGAGCCCTCATAAGAAACCTAGGGAAGTCTCTACGGATGGATAAGAACCACTAATGAAAACAAAGTCAGAACCTACCTCACCTTACCGATCTCCCATCACTCCTACTTCACCCATGCTTACTCTAGATCCTAAAACTGATAGATTGTCCACATCCCTCAAAGGATCTAAACCTTCCTCAGAGATCACCGATTATGTCCCAACCATAGAGAAACTACAAAAAGAAAACCATCAGCTTCTCCAACAATTTAAAAGAGAGGAAGACAATAGATACACACCTTCATCATGACAATGCAGTCCTTTAGGAAAAACTTAACTCCCTTCAACGGTTGGTCGATGGGATGACCAAATCTAACCTCAGCCTTAGAGCACAATTGAATAAACAAAAGAGGAACAAGGCTAATTCTACACATTAAGAAGGAGAAGCTTCCAAAGCTGATCCTCCTCAGCAAGCCTAGTCATGAGGGGTAACTTCTTTTTGTTTGCAGTGGGACCTGAAAAATTGTAAGTGTGGGGGTAATGTTGGGCCCGCGATATGATCACTTTTATGATGGTTATTATACACTTTTTCTTCATGTACATATGTGTTTTTCATATTTTAAAGGAGCTTTTTGAAGAATTTCATGATAAAATGGTATGATTAACACTAGGTACATATAATTCATGTTTAATGATTGTATTGAATATAATTCATCATGTTTTTATGCTTCCAAGGATTTGATTCATGTTTTTTGGTGTTACAGAGAAAAAATGCACGACGTTTCTGCTTCTGACACTTGATCTGACACTCCTTTCAGCAATCGTTCCGGTACCCGATCTGTCACTCTGTCCAACACTTCGTATTGCACATAAACGAATGGTGACTTGGTGATTATGGCATTGGCGGCTAGTGATGGGTGAATGGGGAACATGGGCTTTGTTCATGCTTTCCCCCTCAAGCTACTGAGCTTCCGACAACTCAGTTTCAATTGTTCAAGAGGGCGATTATTGGCTCACTCCATTTTATCAGTTAGGGCACCAGTTAATGCAAATTGCTGAATTTAGAAGTGGTTCGACCCTCCTGTGGTCAACCTCTTGGCCTGTAAACATTATAAATACCACCGATGTGGTAATACATAAGTTAAGCATCAGATACATCAATGTGATAGGGACACATACATTTTTACTTTGTTTTGAGTTTCTACATTGCCAGATTATTCCAGAACTGGGTTTTTGAGTTTTTATGGTGAATTCGACTTGCTGAGTTCGTGGTGTGATTTTAGAGAGTGACCATGACTTCCTGGGGGGGCCACCAACTGTCTGGTAATTATCTGTTTTTTGTTCATTCATTTCATAATTTAATTGCTCTCTTTATTTTCTTGTACATGAATATTTTTATTGTGTTAATTAGTTTGTTGTAGATTAATTGTTTTGATTCTCTTTTGCAGGATATAATGAAATATTGTATTAGCATGCATTGATATTGTAGACTAGGAATGGACTTGCAAGTCCCTAGACTAACCCCATGTGCAATTAGATGTTAGATTATGATTTGAATTATGATTTTATAGTCAAGTTTAAAACAAAGTTTTAATTAGAATAGAACATAGTTTTTATTTGGGTTCTCTTCGACAAGGATTTGATGGATGGATAGAGTTAATTCCAGTTTTTAATTATAGTTTGCTTATCTCATTTTTATATATATCTTGTCTAATTAGTTGTTGGTTAATGTATATTGTTAGTTTACTTTTCAATATCATAGTTTAATTTCTGTTTTTAATCATTTCCTTATTGCAGTTTGAATTATTAGAATAGATATAGCATAGTTTCATTTATATAATTTCTTTCCTAAAGTTAAAATGTAATTGTAGTCCTTAGTTAATGATTGAGTTTAAGTATGAATTTTTCTTATGTAGTATAGAAGTATAATGATGATCTCATTATGTTGTTGATGGTTCATATATGAATATGCAGGGTATTTAACATTGCTTTTGTCATGGCTAAACTCTCCTTGATTGTTTAATCCATACCTTTCACTTTGCCATTGAGATTAGTGTTGAGCTTATACCGCTTGAATTGTCCTTTGTTTTCAAGAGTCATCGAGATATCATCTAACACCAAAGACAGTCACACAACCACCAACATTATATTTGAGTTTTTCATAGAATAAAGATAGTTTCTTGTTTTTGTAGATTAAAGATAGTTTCTTTCTTTTATAGATTAGAAGAAATAGTTTATTGCTTTCATAGTTTTAAAAGGTAGTTTTATTGCTGCTGTAGCCTTTGATAGGTTAGAAGGACAATTTGTTTATTGTATATTAAAGATTAGTTGCTAGTCCTTCTTTCTTTTGATTAAATAGATTTCCTTTCATGAATCTAGTTCACTTGCCTCTTAGGCTAGATAGTTGTTCAATGAGAAAATTTAATTTGATTTCTTGCAGTAGTTAGTTGTCTTTTCTTACTTGTTTATTTTCTTTAGTAGGTTAGTTAGGTGTCTTTGCTTACTTGTTTATTTTCTTTAGTAGGTTAGTTAGGTGTCTTTGTTTACTTGTTTATTTACTTGCTTTCATAGGGTAGTTGCTCATTGAATGTAGGTTGAGAAGTTAAAATAGTTTTCTTTTGTCATTTTCTTATTGTTATAGTTGCTTGTTGCTTATTATTATGAACTAGTTTTCTTTACATAGGGTTTTTACTTGTTTTCTTAGGACTATCCATCGATCCTTGGCCTAAAAGTACTTAGGCTACATAGTTTCAAGTTTCTTAATAGGGTTTTCTCATTAGATAGGTTTGCTTGAGTATATTAGCCTTAGATAGTTGCCTTCATTAGTTAGACTATACTCGTACCAACCATTCTACCTTTGGCATATATTTTTCTACAACTCTAAGTTTACTTACCCCGGGTTGACAATTTAATTGAGGGTTTTTACTGTGTTTTTAGTGCATATGCAACACCCATTACCCTTCACTGACCTCCTATACATAATTATCACAATTAATTCATTAACTCTTTAATAGGATATTACATTGCTCCATTTCAACTCACATTTAAATTTTATTCATCATATTCATATTATTATGGAGACAATAATATAGTTTACAAACACTGATAAATATTCAATTAACATATAAAGAAATACTTATTTGTTCAATAATATTTTCAACCAACCAACTGACTGAGGGTTAATGCCTCTCCACCCAACTGTAGGCCATGCTGCAATTTTTCCTTTATACAACAAGACATGCCTATGATAGGCCATGATACCACTAGGGGACTCTCATAGGTTGGATAATAGGTCAAGGAATGGATCATGAAGGTTACTCTCCTTCACTCCACTAGAAACAACATAAGTTTCTCTCTTCCCACTGAGCTTAGGACCTCCACGAGCTTACCAAGTGCCTTTCCAAATGGATTTATTTTGAATAAGGGAGTCCCTTCTCTACTACACAGTACCTTGAAGACATCCCCTTACCAGTGTCGGTTTCTTTCCAGCAAGCACCAACCTGCGACCCTCTAGGATCTAGTACATATATGTTTATTCTTTGTTCCAAGGTGATCATTCATATGTTGGGAAAGATTCCTACTTTCCTCATGAAAAATTCCCATATTTTCTCTATTTCTTAGGTCTATGTGTATGAGCTTAGTCTACCCATTCACATTGTCACTCGTTTTTGAGTCTTGCTACTCATCTTTGGGTGTGATTTTTTATCTATCTTTCTTTGCATATTGTGTGTCTTCTCTTGTATCCACGCCCTCTTCCTCCTCATTATTTTTCCTCAACTAGAGAATTCTCCTTGTTCCTTGGGATCCCCACTCACGTTTTTCCAAAGCAAACTCTCTATGTTGAAGCTCTTGAATCGAAGGGGAAATTCTAGGTTCTTCTACCTGACAACTGTAGTCGACCCATCACTCCTTTGAGTACAATTATGAAGGCCGTCATAACTGCTCCAACTACACTATCTGAATTCCATTAACAAGTTTCTTGTGGTTAGGGTAGATGGGGTACTTTGGAAAGGCTATGTATTCAAGGTTCTTTAGGTGCGAGTTGGATTTTTGGGAAATCTTCCTATTTTCTTCACATAAACTTCCCAGCTCCCCCCCTCAGCAGCTCCCACTCATGGTATTGTGGCTAGTACTACAAGGCTTCCCTCTTAGTTAGTTGATTGGGATTTTTCTTTTATTAACATAAACACTATTATAGTATTCATCAATTACAATGCATGAAGTCTCAAACATAATTGTAGACTTGGGGTAAAACAGGGTGTTATATATATATATATATATTCCAAGGAAAATATTTTCTTTGTCTTTTATTCAAAAGAAAAAATGCACATAATGCTTACATCAATTGGTATTTGCATACCATAGTACACATTTTCTTTTTTATGAAGGTACCCCTACTTCCATGTAGATCAAATATGATCAAAAGAGAGAATCAAACCAATGGAGGATTGTCACCATAGATTAACTAATGAATAATTATGTGAGAAATCAATCATCATGGCCTATAAGAGACCATTTTATGTCAAAGGTATAATCCAAAAATTAAAACCTCCAAATCTCTTTATGTATGATAAAAACTTCATCTAAGGAGGATCTGAAGAGGCATTAAGCCTCTAATGGGCATGGTAACAAGCCTATCTAAGCAACCAAAGAAATGCTCACTTGATTTTAGCCTCTACCTTGAGCTATAAGTACTCAATATAGATGGGAGAGGATGAGAGACCAACTGGAGATGACACCAAATTCCCATAAACCAATGCATGCAAGCTTGAATATACTCCATTAATACCAAAAAATGAAGTATCCTAATTAATGTGCATATTCTCTTTGCAGGATTAGGTGACACCCTCATTAATTTTTATCTGAAATCACCCTCGTCTCAACCACTAGAATGCAAATATTGAAACATACCATCATAAACAAAGCTAGAGACAACTAAACACACATTTTCTTTAGCAATTTTTTGTGACAAATCCCCCATGAAATTGCAACTGGGAGAGTCAATTCTTAATTGAGTTCAACCCTACTCACAGTTAGAGGCATCTTATCTAATATAGTGGCCATGCTTTAACCCTCACCTAGATATGGCACCTCCAAAGACACATTGACCATGGATTCCCTTTTGAAAATGCACCCACTGCTTCCTTTGATCGATGCTCTTGCTGCATATCCTTCACACTTATATACAATGACACCTTTGCACCTAAAATCAACCTTGACCCCTTCAATTTTCTATCAACGTTGCTTAAACAAAGTCCTGATGCCTTTCCTTTTGAACCCTTCCTTCTTTGAAACTTCTAGATCTGTTACCAAGGGATCCTCTAAAGGATTCCTATGGTCTTCATCAAAACAAGGCTATGAATCTAAGTTAACATCCCTCCCCATATTTTTCTTCTTCTTCACTTTCAAATCATTAATTTTATATCATTTCCATCTATCAATAATAATGTCTCTTCTTTCATAATCTCTTTAAATGTGCCCATGATTAAGACAATTCATCAAACCATGTAAGGAAGAACTTCATAATCTATGATTTGAGAGCATTTATCCTTGCTAATAATAAAGACAATCTCCTATGGAAAGCCTCCATTAGTGCACAAATGGAAAAGGATCTTTGACAATCCTTCAAGAGCTAAGGTGTTAGGTGATTTATATGTACTAAAAAAGACACTAAACTACCCTCAATTAAATTGTCAACCCGGGGTAAGTAAACTTAGAGTTGTAGCAAAATATATGCCAAAGGTAGAAGGACTGGTAGGAGTATAGTCTAACTAATGAAGGAAACTATCTAAGGCTAATCTACTCAAGAAAACCTATCTAATGATCAAACACTACTAAGAAAATTGAAACTAGGTAACCTAAGTAATTTTGGGCCAAGGGTCGATGGATAGTTCCTAGGAAAGCAAATGAAAACTCTATGTAAAGAAAACTAGTTTAACGATAAGAAAAAGAAAACTACTAAGCATAATAAGCAAATGACGAAAGAAAACTTCTTTAACTTGCCAACCTACATTTAATGAGCAACTACCCTATGAAAGCAAATAAATAAGCAAGTAAGAAAAAGCACCTATCTAACCTATTAAAGCAAATAGACAAGTAAGCAAAGACACCTAACTAACCTACTAAAGAAAAAGACAAGTAATCAAAGGCAACTAACTACTGTAAGTAAAACTCCTCATTGAACAATTATCTAGCCTAAGAGGCAAGTGACTAAATGCCTAATGCAAAACTATTTCTAGTGCGTGAAAGAGAATCTAAATGCTCAATGCAATGCATGAAAGGAAATCTAAATGCTCAATGCAATGCATGAAAGGGAATCTATTCCATTGAAAGCAATAAAGATTAACAACTAATTCTTAATCTATGATAAGAAAACTACTATCTAATCTATCAAAGAAAAGTCTATCTAACCTATAGCAACAATAAAACTTTTATCTTAATCTATGAAAACAAGAAACTATCTCTTCTAAGCTACAAAAGCAGGAAACTATATTTAATCTATGAAACACTCAAATATAATGTTGGTGGTTGTGTGAATGCCTTTGGTGCTGACAGATGATATCTCGATGACACTTGACAACAAAGGACAATTCCAACGGTATAAGCTCAACATTAATCTCAATGGCAAAATGAAAGGTATGGATTAAACAATCCGATGAAAATTTGGCCATGACGAAAATAATGTTAAATACCCTGCATATTCATGTACAAACCATCAACAACATAATGAGATCATCATTATTTAACTAAGAAATTTAATTGCATTTTAATCTATGAAAGGAAATTGCGTAAAATGAAATTATACTATGTCTATTCTAACCATTCAAACTATAATAAAGAAATGACCAAAAAAAAAAATTAAAAACTGATATTAAAACGTAATCTAACAATTATATTAACCAACAAATAATTAAATGAAATCTGATATAAAACTGAAGTAAACAAGCTATAATAAAAAAATGAAATTAAATCTATCCATCCATTAATCCTTGTCAAAAGAAAATCCAAATTAAAAACTCTGTTCTATCTAATTAAAAGTCTGTTTTAAACTTAACTGTAAAATCATAAAAGAAAGAAGAATCTAACATCTAAATGCACATGGGGTTAGTGTGGAGAGAGAGAGACTTGCAAGTCTTTTCCTAGTCTATAAAATCAACACATACTAACACATATCATCATCTAACCTACAAAAGAGAAGTAAAACAGTAAGCTAGAACAAACTAATTAATTAAATAAAAACATGCATATATAGGAAATAAGAAAGAGCAATTTGAATTAAGAAATGCATAAATAAACATGAATATAGTTACCATATTGCTGGTGGCCCCCCCAGCACGTCGTGGTCACTCTCTAAAAGCACACCACGAACTTAGTAGGCCGAATTCACCATAAAAATCCAAAAGCATAGTTCTGGCATAATTCTGGCAATGTAAAAACTCAAAATAGAGTAAAATCGCTTTTCTGACAATTCTAATTCTTATGCTACTTGGTTAACAATATGATGACCATCCTATCAGTATTTATAAGATTACAACCCAAGTGGTCGACCACAGGAGGGTCGAACCACCTCTAATTTCGGAAAAATACAATAAATGATGCCCTAACTGACAAAACGGAGCAAGTCAATAATTGCCTTCTTTGGACAACTAAAACTAAGTTGTACAGAGCTTAGTAACTGGAGGGGGCGATCATGAAGAAAACCCATGTGCCCAATTTGTTCATCACTGGTCACCAATGCCATAACTGCCAACTCGCCTTGCATTTTTGTGCAATACTGAGTGCTGGAATGAGTGTCAGATCGGGTACCGAAACGAGTGCTAGAATGAATGCCAGATCAAGTGCCGGAACTAGAAACATGGTGTGTTTTTCCCTATAACAACAGAAAAACATGAATTAACTCTTGGAAATCATAGAACATGATGAATTAAACTTGATTTAATCATTAAACATGAATTACATGTACCTTATGCTGATCATACCATTTTATCATCAAATTCTTCAAAAAGATCCTTCAAAAGATGAAAAATATATATATACATATGGAAAAAGTGTATAATAACCGTCATGAAAATGATCATATCTCAGGTCCAACATTACCCCCACACCTATGACTTTGCAGGTCCCACTGCAAACAAAAAACAATTTACCCCTCGAAACTAGGCTTTCTAAGGAGGATCAACTTTGGAAGCCTATCCTTCTTGTTGTGTAGACTTAGCCTTGTGCCTCTTGTGTTGCTTTAATTGTGCTCTGAGGCTGCGGTTAGATTTAGTCATTTCATCAACCAACCGCTGAAGGGAGTTGACCTTTTCCTGAAGGATTGCATTGTCATGATGAAGGTGTACATCTATTGTCTTCCTCTCTTCCAACTATTGGAGAAGCCGATGGCTTTCTTTTTGTAGCTACTCTATGGTTGGGACATAATCGACGATCTCTGAGGAAGGCTTAGATGCTTTGAGGGATGTGGACAATCTATCGGTTTTAGGATCTAGAATGGGCATGGGTGAAGTAGGAGTGATGGGAGATCGATAAGGTGAGGTAGGTTCTGATTTTGTTTTCCTTAGTGGCTCTAATCCATTCGCAGAGACTTCCCTAGATTTCTTATGAGGGATCTCAAGGTTGGAGGACACTTGGATAGGATCCGAAGCATGTGGAGGTTTTGCATAAGGCTTGGTTCTTGTGCTCTGGGTACTATTCCGAAAGGGTCCTTTACCAAATTGATTGGATCCCCTCTTGTTTGTGGGAATGATGGGAAAGTCTTGCTGCATTACTTCTTGGAGTTTCTTAGGTGTAGGACCAAGAGAAAGTGAAGGCATTGGGGGCTCAACAATAAGCTTCTTTTGGTCTTTGTTCTTGGTCTTTTTCCTCGATGAAGAAGTAGGAATATCAACAAGATTTTGGTATTGTTCCGGAAAAGAGAGGGTTTGTGCAAGGGAGTTTGGAGTTCTTGGAGAGTGAGGCTTGGATGGATAGATAGTTTTTAGGCTAAGTGGCTTTTTGTCGGTCTTAACTGTCAAGTGGGGGTTTGGAAATTGGTAGATAAAGGCATCCCAATTTTTCCCCTGCTTCTCTAGTTCAGTAAGAACGAGGAGTTTGATCAAACCATGGTGGAAGAGATTATTGTGGGGGTTAGTCACATTTTTTCTCACTTGAGAGGAAATCTTCTCCAAGCTTTTGAGAAAATAAAAGGGAAAGTTCAAAGGTTTGTTGAACGGAAAATGAGCCAACAATCTAAAATGACAAACTTTGAAAGTAGAGTATCTACCTTCACATGTAATTAACCTTGTGATGACGATGAGAGGGTTAACCAATTTTTCTTTTATCCACTCCTTAGCATACCCTTTTTCTCCTGAAATGCTCTCAAATTTGGGCTTAAACACCCTGTTGTAACCTGAGTGTGGCAATTGATGATTCTTGAACCATCTATCTCCCATTCTTGGGAGATTTGTTGCAACAGAAATGGACTCTTCTATGAATTCAAATATAAGAGACCCTACATGTGTTGTCTTACCATCAAAACCAATTGCAAATTGCATAGAGAGGCCGTCATCATGGCCCTGCAAACTAGATAGAAATGCCCCCCATACAACGTGCAAAAACACTTCCCTGAACTGTGCAAATTTGGGAATGGTAAACAAGTCTACATAGGAGGAGGGCTCGTATCTCCTGGGCATTGTGACAGAGGTTGAATCCACCAAGCAGGGGCAAAATCAAGCTAAGCAATGACATGAATTTAGAATGGTCTGAGTGTGATTTGAATAGGGAACGAGATGGCAGAGATTGGGCGTGATTTCTTAATGCAGAGGAGAGCAATTGGCAAGGGAAAATGAGATAATAGAGTGCCCAACCCAATTTTGGATGCTCTTATGGTGGAGTACATTGCCCACATGTGCACACGAGCTGCCATGTGTGGGAAATTCAAATACGATGGAAAGATTTGGAGCAATGTAGTAGTGCATGGTTAGATCAATGTCCAAGTCTTTTGACTTGGACATTTGATCATAAACATATGAAGCATAGTTAATCAATGTCTGTAACCAATTTAATTGAATGGAATTGATTTCTGGTTTCCTGGAATCTAGGAAAGTTACTAGTGTGTATGGCACTTCATTCAACACTTCAAACGACATCTCATCTAGCACCATATATGGTACTTCATATGTTACCCCTGTGTTAAGTGAATTTTTGCCTCTTATAATGGATAGCCTGCAATTTTGAAGTGTTTTTTACAACCACCGTGGTTAATGAGCAGAGGCAGAGTGCTCCATGCTTACTCATTCTTCTTGCATATGACATATAATGTCAAAACCTATAATGAACGGGTTATAGCAAGCATAAAACATGTGTTGTGAAACCTACAATATGCATCTTGTAATGGAAGAGAATCAATAAAGAGTGGTCTGTTAAGCATGAATTCAATAATTTATAGCACATAGGAGTTAAGCATTTAAAAATAACATGACTATCAATGTAATAACCTGTATCATGGTAATAATTCAAAAATTCTTGCAAAGACTCATTTCTCTAGGCAATGATCATTTGTCAGCTCATGAACCCCTCGCCCACACCTGAGTATTGTGATGCCTCACAATCAAAAGTATAGGAAACTAGTCAGTATCCCCCAATAGCCGAATATTTACAGTATGTCAAGTGTAAAGATGAAATTTCACAAATTGGTCTGACGAGACAGTTAGGAGATGGCCCCACCTATAGGATAAGAGATCCTATATATAGATAAGAAGAGGTAAGAAAGAGAGTTTCAATATAGTATCAAAGTTATTTCCCAATGGCAAGTGTATGGAGTTCATTAACCTTAGCTTAACCATACATACTTCATTTCAGCTTTGTCTGCAAGTAATGTCGTACATTAGGACAAGTTTAGATTTATTAATTATTTTTGTCAGATTACCATCCTCGCTAGGTAGAATGCCCCGCTTCCAACAAGCCTGTTCAATACTCCGACAGGTTTATCTAGTCATATCACAGGCCAGTACCCGCTGCCAGTAGACCTATTCAGTATCCCGGTGGCTTAGCCTCTTAAACCCTCAAAGACTGTCCCTCCATCTTTTAAGATTTTTAATATAAGATTGCTTATGCAAGAAGATGGGGGTACAACTCTGAAAACAACTTTTTCTTTCTCTTTTTNTTTTTTTTTTTAAATTGGGATAGTATTTATGTTAGAGAATGACTTTTTGTTATATTGTTTTAGTGGTTGTCCTGATGTAAGGGGTACTTAAGCGGACGTGGCCTATCTAAAGATATGATATAATCAAGCTATTTAGTGTGTAGTGGATGGTACCATCGAGAAAGAACAAGATGCTATCTCTAGGCTCAACTTACTTTCTTCCTTTGTAGTTATTGTGATGTTTCCATGGCTAACTGCTAATTAGACCTCCTTATGACTCTTTGATAAAGACACTTGACTTACTTACTCAGGTTTCTTGGAAAACCTGTACGGGAGACCTCTAGGCTTGATAGTTATGGTATCACTTCTTTATACAATGGTGAAGAGTTTCAAGAGAAACTGCTTTAGAATGCCTTAAAAATGATAATTTTTGCAAAAACATGGCTAATTACAGTAAGTCAATATTCATTTGATGCTTTAGCAAACAAAAAATTCAAGTATAAAAATGCTTTGAAGAAAGATCCTTGAAACTGTGTACTCCCAGTGAAATAAATACTTACAGAAACCTCTAGAATTGCCTTATTAACAAAATTCAAAAACTATTTACATATATATAGTGGAAAATCTTCTTTTTTAAAAAAAATTTCAAGAACAAGGGGGAACTTCCCCATCTACTAAGGTCAATGCCTTGTCAGCTGACATGACCTATAGAAAGTCTTCTCTGGAAATGGGCTTATGATAAAATTTAAGTCGGTGTCCATTTACCACAAAGGAGACTTGTCCATCATCAATTGTTTTAGTTTTTACAGCTCCATTTTCATATATAGTGTCTACCTCGTAAGGGCCCAACCAACGGGTGGTAAGTTTTCCTTTGAAGGTTTTGAATCGGGAATCAAACAACAGAGCCCAATCACCAGGTTGGAAGTGCTTCTTTTTAATAAAATTTCCATGCCACTTGCTCCTCCGGTTTTGGACTAATATCGTCTGTTGGATGGCATCTTGCCTGATTTCATCCAATTCATTCAATTGTAGGGCTTGTTGCTTCTGAGCCTCATCCAGTTTGAATCCTAATTCTGTGGCAATACGGAAGGTCCTCTCTTGGAATTATATAGGTAAAAGTATTTGTTTCTTGTACACTAGCTCATAAGGGGTATGTCCAGTGGTACTCCTCCAGGTGGTCCGATATGCCTACAAAGCCTCTGGGATCCTATTAGCTCAATCTCGGTTATGTAACTGAACAGTCTTGGTCAAGATGGCTTCTAGAACTTTGTTTCTGGATTCTACCTAACCATTTGTTTGAGGGTGGTATGGAGACATTTTATGATGTTTAATCCCATATTTCTCTGTCAGCTCTTTCATCAGCTTGGAAGTGAATTGAGTGCCTTGGTCGGTAACAATTTCAAGAGGGACACCAAAGCGGGTAAATATGTCTTCATATATGATTTTGACAACAGACTTATCTATGGTCCTAAATAGGGATTTTTCCTCTACCCATCTGGTGACATAGTCCGTACAAACTAAGATATAGTTCTTCCTACGGGACATGGGTGAAATTGGTCCTACAAAGTCAAGGGCCCATTTTTTGAAGGGTTCTATAATAACTTGGGCCTGCAAAGGCATTTCGTCAGCTGACGTAGGTCTACCTATCCTTTGGAAACTATCACAAAACTCACATACTTGGAAACATCTTTGAAAATGATAGGCCAATAGTAACCTGAATGTAATACCTTATATGTTGTGCGTTTATCAGAGAAATGGCCACCACATGGTCCATCATGAAAACTTCGTAGTATTTCAGGTACCTCGTCCTCTCGGACACATCTACAAAATAATCAAATTTGGACCTGTGCTAAAAATATCATGACCAACCCACGAGTAATTACCACTCTGTGTAATAATTTTCAACTTTTCATGAGGTGACAAATGAGACGGTAATCTCCTAGTAGCGAGATAGTTTTCCATATCCGCAAACCATGGGGTATTGACAGAGAGGGAAAAAAGATGCTCATCTGAGAAACTATCATCTATAGGGATATCCTCATCCTCATTTTTTATTTGGGAAATAAAGTCAACTACTACATTATCCTTTCCAGGTCGGTCAAGCACAATGATATTAAATTCTTGCAATAACAAGAGCCACCTAGTCACTCGACCATTAGTTATAGGTTTGTTCATGAGGAACCTAATGGAAGAATGATTGGTGTGTACAAATACTTCATAACCTATAATGTAATGATGAAACTTATTAATAGCATGAACAACTACCAAGAACTCTTTCTCAGTAACTCTGTAGTTCAATTCAGTAGGGGACAAGTTCTTGCTTACAAAATAAATGACATAGGATTGTTGGTCCTCTTTCTTCCCTAATACCCCTCCTATTGCAGTTTCAGAGGCATCAATAGATATATGAAATGGGAGAGTCCAATTGGTCCCTCTAAGAACTGGTGCCACAGACAACTTGGCTTTCAGGGTTTCAAAGGTAGTTTGACAATGCTTAGTCCAAACAAAATCAACATCTTTTATTAATAATCCAAACATAGGTGCAACAATCTTTGTAAAATTTTCAATAAACCACTGGTAATATCCGACATTTCCGAGAAAGCTTATTACCTCTTTCTGAGTCTTTGGGGGTGTAAGTCTAACAACGACCTCAATCTTTGCAGGATCGACTTTTATCCCTTTAGATGAAACATGATGTCCTAGAACCACTCCTTCAGTTAACAACATTTTTCATTTTGCATGACTTAGAGATAGGTTCATTTCCTGGCATCTGATGAGGACTTCTTCTAAGTTGTCTAAGGCTTCCTGGTAAGTTTTTCCATAGACTGTGAAGTCATCCATGTAGACCTTTACACAATCATGAATAAGATCAACAAATATCCCTAGTATTGCTCATTGAAAAGTGGCAGGAGCATTACACAATACGAATGGTAAGAACCTATAGGCATAGGTTCCCCAAGGAGAAGTAAAGGTAGTCTTGTCCTGGTCCTCGGGTGCTATAAGAATCTAATTGTACCTGCTATACCCATCTAGAAAGGAAAAATATTTATTTTCAGACAAGGTATCTAGAACTTGGTCAATGAAAGGGAGAGGAAAGTAGTCTTTCAGAGTGGCTTTGTTGAGTTCCCGAAAATCAACACAAATTCTCCATTTCTTGGTCACTTTCTTTGGAACCACTACAAGCGAGGATACCCACTTACTGTCGGAGATGGGATAGATAAATATGACATTTAACAACTTTTGGATTTCCTCCTTGACCATGTCTTTGAGTGTTGGGTTCATCCTTCTTTGGGGTTGCCTAATAGGTGTTACTTCCCCCTGGGTGTATATATGATGAATGCATGTGTCAAGGTGTACACCCTTCATGTCAGTGTATTCCCAGGAAAATGCTCCTAATTGTTTTTTAAGGATATCTACTAACTGTTTTTGTTGGTTTGCATCTAGCCCGGAGTTTATATGTAAAAACATTTCTGGACTAATCTCATAGGCCATAGTGTAAGACATGGAAGACTCATCTATCTCAAAAATAAAAGATGTTGAAGAAAAAATGGATGGATCCAATTGTTCTTGAAATTCTTCCCCAAACATGTACTCAAATTGGGGAAAATACTGTGGAAAATCCACACATGTGATAGCATAAATGAATTGGTTTAGCACATTTTCTTTTGTGTGCTCCTGAAGTGCCCATGCATGGTCACTTGGAAATATGGGTTCTTCCCAGTCCTCATTCTCGTATGGACATTCAGGCCACCATATATTCTCCATAATAGGTTGAGCTGGAGGGTAAATGGCGAGATTCTGGATAGAGAGATCATTTGAGATGGTCATTTCTCCTTCTCTACAACCAATAAATGCATTAGCCGTGGCTAGCCAAGGTCTTCCCAAAATAACAGGATGACCTCTGGCATGATCCTTTGAATGAATGACAAGGAAATCTATTGGGTACTCCCATGAGGCGAAAGTAACCATGACATCATCTAAAATCCCTTCAGGTATAACCCTAGTCTTATCTGCTAATTCCAAAATAGTTGGGGTAGGTTGAAGAAGAGGTTGTAACTGTAATTGTTCCAAGGTAGTAGCGGTCATAACATTGATGGCTGCCCCTAGGTCTATGAGAGTGTTTTCGATGGAGACCTCATTAATGGTTATGGTCACTACGAGGTTTAGTGGATTCCCATATTTTGCTAGCTTTGGCTACTCTAATATGTACTCAGAGAGTCCTCCTACCAAATGCACTGTAGGAGGGTCCTTTTGATTCCTACCTGGATTCTTAATACATAATTATTTGAATACCTTACTATAGATTGGAATGTCTTTAATGGCTTGAAGCAAGGGAATCTTGACACAAATATTTTTTCAATTCATTCAAAATGTCAAATTCTGATCGGGTGGTAGGTTTCTCGATTACTAATCGGTTTGGATAAGGAGAGAACTTCGTAATTTGTAAAGGTTCATTTTGGGGAAACTTAGGTTCTTGATTCTTCGGAATAATAACATCTTCCCACCTACTGTCATCTGTGGGTTGTTTGGTGGTTTCTTCTTCTTCTTCTTCCTGGATGACTACTGAAGGTCTTTGCCTATTTAGAAATTTTCCCGATCTCAGTTGAATTTCCTGTAATGGAACAAGAGTAATAAAATATGCTGGGAAGGCCTGCATTTCAACATTGTTAAGAGGTTGAGGGGGCTTATTATTGGGGTTCGACACTGGCTGTGTCGGTAATAGTGCCAGTCTTCGGGATCTTGCATTTTGATATTGTAGCGGTTTTTGTTGTGGAATAGGATGTAAAGGCGGTGGAACAAATCCTAGCAGAAGTTGTGGAGTGTTCATTGGGAACTGATGATAAGGATGGTTGGACATAGGGATAGGTGGAGTTTGAGGGTTTCCTTGATTTTGTCCTCCTCTCCATCCTTGAATCTAAGGATGTTGGTACTGGGTAGACCATTTTTTCCAACCTGGTGGGTTCCACTATTGTTGTTGTTGATAATAGGGTGGAACTTGGGATTGTAGATCCGGGTATGTGGGTTGGTTCCTAGGCTGCCATGGCCTCCTAGGTGCATAAGAATACTCCCCAGAATCTCCACTCCTATAGATGGATAATAAACCGGGCAAGGATGGACATTTCTCAGTTGAATGGTCTTTTGTGTAGAAGCCACAAACTGAAATGTTATCTAATGGGCATTCCCTTGAGGAATGCTTTCTCCTGCATCTTGGGCAATATATGCTCATTGCTGCATTCTCCTCCTTCTGTTTCATTTTTATTTTAAGGGTGTCCAACTGGGAACCTATTGTGCTTAAGATGTCTGTATTGAATTTTTCTAGAAGGTTCCCTATCTCTTCTCTTGTGATGCCACTTGAACTAATTGGTTTTAAGCTTCTATTGTAAGGGTCCCAAACATTCTTTCCTATTTTGGCTCTACTCCTTGACTAGTTTTTACACATTTCACATATCTTGGAAAAAGGTTTATGAGAAATGTCACCTAATGCCATCATGTTAAGCATCTCTAGATATTCTTCTAAAATTCCCTTAAGGAAAAGATCCCTAATTGCATCCTCTGTAAGGTCATGGTATTTTGACTTCTGGGAGATATAACCAAATCTTTCCATATAGTCTTCAAGGGTCTCATCTTCTAACTGTTGCATTTTAAATATGTCATTACGAGACTCTTTGGTCTTGTAGTAGTCCCGGTACTTCTTAAGAAAGTTGTCTTTCATGGATTCCCAAGACCTAATACTGGATTCTCCCAACCCCATGAACCATCTTAGTGCAGAGTCTTTGAGGGTGGCAGGAAAGAGTTTTAATTTTTGGGCATCTTGCACATAGTTGTAGCTTCTGCACAAGATGTCAAATTCAAATATGAAGGTGTCTAGATATTCATTGTTTTTACCATAAGAGGTAGGTAGTGCCGAGAGAGGAATATTCTTCATGTTGACATTTGGAGTGTTGTCTAGAATCGAAAACCTGAAGGTAGTTTCGGTTTGGTTTCCAGTTTGTTCTTCCTCCCCGTGTCTTACATTGTTATGGTCCTCCTGATCACCCATATTGGTTTGGTTTCCAAAAAGAGAGTACCTGAGTGGTTTGATATTTGAAGAGAACAAGGTTTCCCTCTGATGAAAAGGTATTCCTACTGATTGGATGTTTGGGACTCTACTTGAGCTGGTTGAGATTATCGGTGCCAAATTTTCTGTGTCAATTTGAGAGATAATTACATTGGATGAACTACCAAACAAAAGATTCACTTGTTCAAGGTCTATGATATCTTCAAAATTAGGATTTCTTGGTGGTGGTGTTAAATCAAAGGCTGTATTGTTTGGTTCTGCAGAAGGCTCTAGTGGTCTTGCCTCTTGTCCTAATATGATTGATGCTTCAATTTCTTGTTCTATAGTGCTCCCTATGTTAGTCTTCTCAGAGACTATTTTAGCTCTTTGGGTTGAGCTAACTCCTGTTTTTCGGTATTGGTCTGTGGATTTTATAAGAGGAACATTCCTTCCCCAAAAGAGAATGGAAGGAACCTGGGTTGAAAGGTATAATTTAGATTTATTGTATCTACCTTGTGGATCTCTAGGTCTATTCATGAAAGAAAACAAAAACAAAAAGGAAAAAATACCATTGGGTTTGGGGGAGCCTGCAATAGCATATGCGTAGGTTCTTACCTCTTGTCTTAAAGTTCCCCTGCCACCAATCTAATGCTAAGGTCTAGGAATGATCTATTTCCTAACTACTTCTTACCTTGAGACAACTCCCCGACAACGATGCCAAAATGTCAGGTGATTTATATGTACTAAAAAAGACACTAACTACCCTCAATTAAATTGTTAACTCGGGGTAAGTAAAATTAGAGTTGTAGAAAAATATATGCCAAAGGTAGAAGGGCTGGTAGGAGTATAGTCTAACTAATGAATGTAACTATCTAACGCTAATATACTCAAGCAAACCTATCTAATGAGAAAACACTACTAAGAAAATTTAAACTAGGTAACCTAAGTACTTTTGGGCAAAGGGTCGATGGATAGTTCCTAGGAAAGAAAATGAAAACTCTATGTAAAGCAAACTAGTTTAGCGATAAGCAAAATCAAACTGCTAGGCATAATAAGAAAATGATGAAAGAAAACTTTTTTAATTTTCCAACCTACATTCAATGAGAAACTACCCTATGAAAACAAATAAATAAGAAAGTAAGCAAAAGCACCTATAGACTAACCTATTAAAGAAAATAGAAAAGTAAGCAAAGACACCTAACTAACCTACTAAAAAAAAAATACAAGTAAGAAAATATAACTAACTACTGCAAGTAAAAATTCTCATTGAACAACTATCTAGCCTAAGCGGCAAGTGACTAAATGCGTAATGCAAAACTATTTCTAATGCGTGAAGGAAAATCTAAATTCTCAATGCAATGCATGAAAGGAAATCTATTCTATTGAAAGCATTAAAGATTAACAACTAATTCTTAATCTATGATAAGAAAACTACTATCTAATCTATCAAAGCAAAGTCTATCTAACCTATAGAAACAATAAAACTTTTATCTTAATCTACAAAAACAAGAAACTATCTCTTCTAAGCTAAAAAAGCAGAAAACTATATTTAATCTATGAAACACTCAAATATAATGCTGGTGGTTGTGTGAATGCCTTCGGTGGTGACAGATGATATCTCGATGACACTTGACAACAAAGGACAATTCCAACGGTATAAGCTCAACACTAATCTCAACGACAAAATGAAAGGTATGGATTAAACAACCCAATGAAAACTTAGCCATGACGAAAATAATGTTAAATACCCTGCATATTCATATACAAACCATCAATAACATAACGAGATCATCATTATTTAACTAAGAAATTTAATTGCATTTTAATCTATGAAAGGAAATTGCATAAAATGAAATTATACTATTTCTATTCTGACCATTCAAACTATAATAAAGAAATGACCAAAAATAGAAATTAAAAACTGATATTAAAAAGTAATCTAACAATTCTATTAACCAACAACTAATTAAATAAAATCTGATATAAATCTGAAGTAAACAAGCTATAATAAAAAACTGAAATTAAATCTATCCATCCATCAATCCTTGTCAAAAGAAAATCCAAATTAAAAACTCTGTTCTATCTAATTAAAAGTCAGTTTTAAAATTAACTGTAAAATCATAAAAGAAAGTAAAATCTAACATCTAAATGCACATGGGGTTAGTGTGGAGAGAGAGAGACTTGCAAGTCTTTTCCTAGTGTATAAAATGAACACATACTAACACATATCATCATCTAACCTGCAAAAGAGAAGTAAAACAATAAGCTATAACAAACTAATTAATTAAATAAAAACATGCATATACAAGAAATAAGAAAGAGAATTTTGAATTAAGAAATGCATAAATAAACATGAAGACAATTACCAGACTGTTGGTGGGCCCCCCAGCAAGTCATGGTCACTCTCTAAAAGCACACCATGAACTTAGCAGGCCGAATTCACCATAAAAATCCAAAAACGCAGTTCTGGCATAATTCTGGCAATGTAAAAACTCAAAACATAGTAAAATCGTTTTTCTGACAATTCTAATGCTTATGCTACTTGGTTAACAATTTAATGAGCATCCTATCAGTATTTATAATCTTACAACCCAAGTGGTTGACCACAGGAGGGTCAAAACACTTCTAATTTCGGCAAAATACAATAAATGATGCCATAACTGACAAAATGGAGCAAGCCAATAATCGCCTTCTTTGGACAACTGAAATTGAGTTTTCTAGAACTTAGTAGCTGGAGGGGGCGATCATGAAGAAAACCCATGTGCCCGATTTGTTCATCACTGGACGCCAATGCCATAATCGCCAACTCGCCTTGCATTTTTGTGCAATACTGAGTGTTGGAGTGAGTGTCGGATCAGGTACCAGAATGAGTGCTGGAACGAGTGTCGGATCAAGTGTTGGCACTGGAAACATGGTGCGTTTTGCCCTGTAATAGCAGAAAAACATGAATTAACTCTTGGAAATCATAGAACATGATGAATTAAACTTGATTTAATCGTTAAACATGAATTACACGTACCTTATGCCGATCATACCATTTTATCATCAAATTCTTCAAAAAGATCCTTCAAAAGATGAAAAACACATATATACATATGGAAAAAGTGTATAATAACCGTGATGAAAATGATAATATCTCGGGCCTAACATAAGGTTTGTAGTGCTAAGTAATAGAAGGTCCCTAGTTTCTCTTAGTTATCCCTCAAGATCATTGCATTTCAGAAATGAATCAAGTGCCCTGACATCCTTACCCAAATAAAAAACTCATCCTAATGGGTATACCTTAAGTTGAATGAGTTTGACCACTCATTCAAAACAAAACTAGACTTTTGAAAAAATCATGGCCCTCCACTCATGACAACATTACTGTCAATCTCACTTTTAAATAGAAAAAGAGAAAAACCCTCTCTTAAGTGGGGAAACAATCACTTCACCTCTAGCAAGTATTACCCACACAAATCTAATCAATGGAACCAACTATGATAGATGTGTTTTAGGCAGTAGAAAACACCCTACCACAACTCTCTTGCTAGATCCTTTGCACCTTCAATCAACCACTCTCTTAAAATTGAAACTTCTTACTATAACATCATTCCCTTGAAACCCTAAAACTCCCTTACTCTCAATTTACTCCTCCTTCATCCTCTTATTATATATGTGTTTTATTTTTTATTATTAATCTTTTATTTTTTACATCATTAATTTTATTTGTTTTTCTATTTTGAGTTTAAGTCTTACACATAGATATTACTCATCTCTACTTAGTTGTAAAATGCATATTGATTGATTCTTTCAAGGAAATTAAAGTTCATAAAGATAAAACTTATAAAACTCATTAATGACCTAGCTCATATCTAATAATTAGCTTAATGGTTTGATAACTTTAAATATATTATAAAACAAATTAAAAAAATAATAAAAACTTAAATTGCTCATTGATATATATGTATGTGTGTGTGTGTGTGTGTGGGTGGTGGGGGTGGAGATCCATCAAATAATCTAATTTGTTTTTAGAAGTGATCCCATGCTACGCTTTAATTTGTTTTTAAAATAAAATTTTACATAGTGAAAGTTTGAAATTTATTGTTTTTAAAAGATTGAATTTTCTTTTAAATTTTTAAATTTATTTTTTTATTTAAACTAAGCAATGTAAAATAATCCCCGAAAAAATAAAAATATTGGGCATATGCTTTAAAGGAAGTTGTAGTCTTTGATCCTTTAACTTCATGAGTGTAGACTGAATAAACAAAAGAATTTACATGGATGCCTGTTACCCATGATTTTGGTCATCATGATGGTGTATTGATGATGGTGTACTTAGACTCCTCACAAGAACTTTCTCCTGAGAAAATTGACATTCATCTCTTCCCAGAAAACATACTTTTGAAGAGAGTTTGCATGTTGCTAATATACTAGGGTGCGAGAATGACCCATTCTCGCAGGCTGCCTTAAGCTAGGGTGCGAACTTCTCGCACTGTGCTACATAGCTAGGGTGCGAACCTTCTCTAAAGCTTGGAAAAAGATGAATTCTCGATGGTTCTAGAAGGGAATATTCTAGAAGAATGGGTTGGCATTCGAATGGTTATCCTTGTACTGGATTCCTTGATATTGTGGGATCATTCTTATCTAAGTAACCATCTCATTCTCTCCTATATATTGATGGAATCCTCATGGAAAAGGTTAAGCAAGATCCATTGGAGAATTGGTGAAAGAATTGTGTGAAAGACTTAGCTTGAACAGGAACTTGGAGA
>SNQJ01S0022636.1:53940-64195 GCA_010110895.2 Picea sitchensis | reverse complement strand
AACCTTTTCCATGATAATTCCATCAATATATAGGAGAGAATGAGATGGTTACTTAGATAAGAATGATCCCACAATATCAGGGAATCCAGTACAAGGATAACCATTCGAATCCCAACCCATTCTTCTAGAAGATTCCCTTCTAGAACCATCGAGAGTTCATCTTTTTCCAAGCTTTAGAGAAGGTTCACACCCTAGCTATGTAGCACAATGTGAGAAGTTCGCACCCTAGCTTAAGGCAGCCTATGAGAATGGGTCATTCTCGCACCCTAGTATATTAGCAACCTACTCTCTTCAAAAGTATGTTTTCTCGAAAGAGATGAATATCAATTTTCTCATGAGAAAGTTCTTGTGAGGAGCTTGAGTACACCATCATCAATACACCATCATGATGACCAAAATCATGGGTAAAAAAATTCCCCCCAAAGTATGAGGCTGGAACCAGTGACAGCCAAAAGACTTTGTAAACTGCATGTGTGTGTCGGAAACTAGGAGCGCACCTAATCAGAAACCTGCGAACAACCAAGCATCTGCAGAATATCAAATATAGAAATTCTGAGGTAGGCATTCCCATACTCAGATCACAGATGGGTGACATTGTAGACATAGTTCATGGCCACAAATCATACACTGTGGATCCATGCCATCAAAATATAGCATAGGCACCAAGAATACATTGTGGATCTATGCGAGAAAATTCAAATTAAGACGACATAGCCACGAGACATACAAAGTGGATCTATGTGTCGCAAATTATACATATTCCATCGCAACCTGGACATAGAGATGATATCCAGGGTCTTCAATCTCGTCGCCCAAAAGTATGAATCTAACCATGTGATTACATGTGTTTAAGTTGAAGATGGAAAAAACCACTTGATTACTGGTCATTGATGAAATTGTTAACAAGTGCGAGGGAAATCACCATTAATGTTAATGACTCCCAAGGTACTCTAGTACAATCCATCGAGTGTGAATGAATGAGTTGAAGTCGAACATCCGATGGAATCTTTCGATAAGGGGTCAATGATTTAAACCCACTGTCGAAAGCAAGGAAACCTGCCATTGAGGCATGCAAGCTCCAAGGTACCAAATAATTTCTAAGTCTTGTTTCGGATAATGAGCTGAAGATGACAGAACAAAACTCGTCACAGGAGGGCCTTGATGTATCCCCCATCAATGACACGAAATGAGTAACAGATTTTGAAGATGAGACAGAGTATGATGTAAGTTGAACTGGACACAGGGAAGGCCGACATAGAGAGAATGGACTACTATAGATGGCCAACTCAATAAAGGTTTCAGATGGACTTCTCTTGAACATATGAATGACATGACCAATGATTTGGCAGCATTGACTCAAAGACAACACAAGGTATGACCTTGTAGAAATTCGAATGAGAGGAAAATGTATTTCCCAAACCGGCTTCAAATATAATGAATAGGGGGTGTCATGTTCAAGAGCGACGCTTACTACCAATCAGTATGAAGATGAAAACATATCCCTTTCCCAAATTTTCCCCCACCATTTTTGGTGACTACCTCTTTATTTTTACGCAAGCTTGAGGAGGATAACATATGCTTGTTGATATAAGCTTATCCTTCGGATAAGTCTTCAGAGTATGTTTAACAAACCCTAGGAAGGAGTGGTTCGGTCCCATTATGGGTCTGTCGATGTTTGTTTAATGAGTCCAAAGATAGAAAACTTGAAGGTTTTTCATGATTATAGAGTTTGGAAAAACACTTAAAATAGAACTCTCTTAGTTCCTTTTTCGTAAAATAGTCCAATGAGACAGAAAAAGAGATAAATTATCACTCACTAGACGCTTTCTTCAAATACTTTATCGAGTGTGAAAATAGCAAGGTCGCTTGGCTATCTTTTCATGTTTAGAGAGTCTGAAAAGAGCTTTAAGAGGACTCCAAGGGAGTTCCTTTTTCGTATAACCTTCTTGAGCCCAAAAAAGTGATAAAAGTATGCTCGATCCTATTCTCATGTATTTTCGAGCATGAGAATGGACAAATACCATGCTCGAGGTTTTATACAAAAACAATAAAAAAAATCAAAACATGCGATGACAAAGAAAAAATACGTCTGCATCCCTGGACATGAACATCGAAGCCGTGACACCTGCAAAAGTTGCACTCAAAAGGGCATTAGGGATTAGGGTTTAATAAATAAATAATTATAAAAAACCAAATAACATGGTAAAAGTAAATATAAAGGAGTAAAACTCTTTTTACCATATCATTTTCACTTTTCCACTATTTGAGCCCAAAAACCCCTCTTTTACCCTCGAAATTCGATGTCAGATTGCGGGAGTTACGAGCATCCATTCGACGAGCCGTCAGTGACAGTGAGGTAGGTTGTTTGTCCTCCACTCTTTCATGGTTTTATTTTTCATTTTCATTGGTAAAAACTCATTTTTCAGTTGGTTTTGTGAGCCATACTTGCGCTCAGCCATTCTCGCAGGTGGGCTACACAGGACTTGCGAGAATGGGTCATTCTCGCAGGTGAGCCCATAGCAGCCTGCGAGGTTTTCTCACTGTGCCTAAAGGGAACCTACGAGAACCACAAAGCATAAAAAAAAAATTAAAATTTGCTCAATGACAGAGAACCAATTCATGAATAGAGTTACTAATCCTCTTCTTGTGCTTCTTATGCAGGTATTTGGCCATCAAAATGGTTCTTGAATGGCATGAAAGGGGGCATGAAGAAGACAATGCCATTACCAGAAATCATTCACCCACTATTGCCACTTTGAGAAACTGTGGCCTTCTGAAGTACTTTCGTATCTCGAGCATGAGGGCCCAAGTCAGGTTATTAGAGTACCTTGTGCATATGTGGGATCCCAATCAGCAGGTATTCCATGTAGGGGTCCACACACTATCCTTATATATTGAGTACATTTACTTCTTGACTGGACTGTCATGGCGTGGGTACCACGTGAGCCTGACTGGTAGTAGAGGTGGTGGGCTACCCATGAGTGAGTATTGTCGCTTACACTGTGTTCCTGAGGCAGTGAGGAAGAAAGGGAAAGTAGCTATTTGGGGAGTGCGATATTTGAACCTCCACACTATCTTATTCACCATTACACATATGGCCGGGAGCTTCGCTCCTCACATGGCGCTCCAAAGTTACTTTTAGTATGCTATAGAGTGTACTGAACCTCAGGTTTTTAACTGGGTAGATGCAGTGCTTCGTAGCATGAAAAGGCAGTTGACCAAATGCAGATGAGGCAACCTGAAGCAATTCAGGTACGGATATTTGTTAGTGTCCTTCTTTCTCAAGAGGGTTCCATTACTGAAGCTGCAGGTTGAGTGGAATTTACCAACTCCCAGGGATCCAAGAATGCTGAGATGGTGTTAGCTCATGGCCCGGCACGTAGTTGGACCAATTATCAAGTATGATGATATCTTCTTTGACTGGCTTCGACCATAGATGTTCATGGTCGAGAATTATGCTTATGCCAGGTTGGATTTCCAAGGAGATACAGACTTAGTCCTGCCAGAGGATGCTCAGTGGGGGGAACTTGGTAAGAAGTACACATTTTTTTCTTTTTAAATGTTTTTTGTGAATTTTATCATATTCAAATGTTTTTTATATGCTCGTCCAAAGACAAAAAACAAAATTTGTTGTTGATGACACAGATGTTGGACCTTACTGACCTCCTGGTACATCTCCCATTCAGCGGCGAGGAGAGGTAGCGCCAGTGCCACAATGGGATGCCAAGGATTATCAAGCAGTGGAACAAAACCTAGAGGGTTTGATAGCATATATTCCAGACATGCCTCTTGGAGAGGTTCCATGATGTCATCAGTGTCATACAGTAGGAGGGTCAGAGTCCATAGGCCGACTGCTCCGTAGAGTTGCCTGGGCAGTCGTATGTTACCATGAACGTCATCCATGATGTCTTTTTGTAGAAGCTATGAGCTTCAGATTTTGACATTTTGGTCTTTAGACAAAACTTGTTTTTGTAAAAAACTCTTTTGATCATTATATATACAGATGGATTCTACCGGTTTACCTTGTATTGTGTGAAAATTGATGTTATTGATTTATAAATGATCCAAAAGTCTGTCTAATACATAGTTAGCCAATGCATCAGTTAATGTATTTAGACATCTAGGAATATGTTGATATTCAATATAATCAAAAGAATGTTCCAAGAGGTGAATTCGCAAATACACCCGTAACAAAGTAGGACTTCAAATAGTATAGACATTACTTAACTGTAGTACTACAAGCTGCGAATCGAGTCGCACAACCAAATGACGGATTTTGAGCGAGATAGCATCAATCAATAATTCAATAATGACACTATACTCTACAATGTTGTTGGTCGCATGGCCGAGACACACACCTCGTAAAGAGACAAGTTCATTTGTATGGGTGTAAATTGCCCATGCAGAGGAAGCTAGGTTCTGAGTACTACGGCTAGCGCCATCAGTGAAGCCAATATAGGGTAGCGAAGACTCTGACATATGGAAATCAAACACAATGTCACATAAGGGAAGAGACCAGATAACAACAAAAGTAAGCTATAGTAACACACAAGAAGTATGATACAATAAAAATACAAGTACTCATGCACAGATGATTTTATGCATAGTACTTCTTCAAGTACAACCCATTCGTGGGCTCGCTCAAAGGGATGCCATCGTAATCTACTAACTCATAAGCTCCTTTTTCCAAAACTCATCGAACGATATAAGGACCTCGCCATATGGCTTCGAATTTTCCAGGTCCTAGCATATCTCGATCTTGATCATAGAGGAGAACAAGATCTCCTTTGGAGAAAATGCGAGGCTTGACATGTTTGTCGTATTGGGCCTTAACACATTTTTTCTGAGCTTCTATGACTAGGGTAGCATCGCGTCGAGTTTCATCTAATCACATAAGATACAATAGACATTCTTCCTCAGCAGAAGTGTTTGGTAGGAGTTCAATAGATAGTTTTAAAGAGGGTATCTCGCATTCAATCAGGAGAAAGTCTTCCAAAAGATAGACTAACCGGAAAGGTGTAAACCCAGTAGCGGACTTGACGGATGTCCGGTACGCCCACAATACCGAAAAAAACATTGTGTGCCAACTTGTTTTATGAATCCCCATCATTCGTTAGAGCATAGTTATGTAAACTTTGTTAATTTCTTCGACCTGGCCGTTGGCTTGTGGGTAATAGGGCATTGAGTTATCATGGCGAAGGCCCAACTTTTCAGTAAGTTCGGACATCATGAAGTTTCTAAAGTGGCTACCATGATCGGTGATGATAGCTTGGGGAACACCAAAACGAGCTATGATGTGATTAAAAATGAATAATGTTGGGGTCTTTCTAGTGTTGTCAAATGTCGACATCACCTCAGCCCATTTTGTAAAGTAATCGACGGCTACAATGATGTAACCATGCATCCCGACTGAGTGAGGGTGACATGTCATGAAATCGATGCCCCATTTCATGAAGGGACCAACGGAGACCACAGGGTGAAGAGGAGCGGGATGTGACCGTATCTTCTGATTATAGGTCTAGCAAGAATGGCATTGTTGAAAAGCGGTTATACAGTCGTTAAATAAAGAAGGCCAAAAAATACCCTTCTCTTAAGATATTCTGGGCAGTATCATACCTAGACATATGACCACCACAGGCTCCAGAATGGCAGTCATTCAGAGCTTTCTCGGCTTCGTCAAATGTTAGGCAACGACGAAAGACAGATTCAATCCCCCGACGATAAAGAGTATCCTCGAGGATAATATATTGACGGGCTTGATAGCGAATGCGACGTCGGTCAGTACTAAACAAAGTTGGTCGGAAACTCTGGGTTTGGAGATATATTATGATATCACCATACCAAATATCATCAGTGCTGATAAGGAAAAGGGATTCATCGGGTAATGAATCAGCTGCTACATTTTTTGTTTCAAAATATGGAAAGTCACATATCAACTCAGCAAACACTAAGGACTTCTTGGACTTGGTGCATTCGAATTCCAAGTCAAACTCATGGAGTATCACAATCCATTTGGAGTATTTTCCCCCTAGCAATTGACGTGTAAGAATGTGTTGCATAGGATTGCAGTGAGAAATCACTATAGTCTTGTGCGAGAGGATATAGTGCCGGAAGCTTTGGACGGCTTGAACGGCAGCCAAGGCCAGTTTTTCGACATGTAAATACTTGATTTTAGTAGGTGTTAGACTTCAACTCAAGTAGTATATAACATGTTCATCATTAGCATCATCCTCCTGGACGAGAACCATACCAATGGTGTAATCCGAGGAAACAAGGTAGAGGAAATAATCGCGACTGTACTCAGGGGGAAAGAGAAGCGGAGCACGCATTAGGGACAATTTCAAAGCTTCAAAAGCATTGTTGACGATGGTATCCCAGATGAACTTGGAACCCTTTTTTAAGAGCCACGTAAATCCACAAGTTATCTCGGCATAATTTGGGATAAAACAACAAAGAAATTTTGCTTTCCCCTACAAACTTTGTAACTAGCGAAGAGTAGAAGGAAGAGGGAGATTAAGGATCACCTCAACCTTTAAAGGATCCACCCGGATCCCTTGATGCGAAATGATATAGCCTAGAAGTCGGCCAGATTCCACGTAGAAAACGCACTTATGAGGATTCAAACGTATATGGTAGAACCGACAGCGGATGAAAATGGCTCAGAGATGGGTTAGATGATCGACTCAACGCATTGAGTTAGCGGGTAAATCATCCAGATATGGTTGAACGATGTGCTTGATATCATGGAAAGCATAAGACATAGCTCGTTGAAAAGTTGTGCCAGCGTTCTTGAGACCAAAAGGGAGTTTCCAATAGGCAAAAGTACCCCAAGGACAAATAAAAGCAGTCTTATGTTGATCCTCGGGAACAATGTTGATTTGATTATACCCAGAGAAACCATCCATGAGAGAGAAGATTTCACTTCCGGCGTAGTCATCGACAATCTGACCGACGAAGGGGGTAGGAAAGTTGTCTTTGGGACAAGCTTTGTTGATATCCCTATAATCAACGCATACACGAATTGTGCCTTGTTTCTTGTCGACCGAGACAAGATTGGAAACCCAATCTGTGAGAGCCACTGGATAAATAAAGTCGGCTTTAAGAAGTTTCTCGACTTTGAGTTTGATAGTAGCCGCTTTATGTGGGTGAACTGGACGAAGGCATTATCGGACGGGTTTAGTGTCAGGGTATGTCTTTATCTCATGTATCACAATCTCAGGGTCGAGACCCGACATTTCTTCGTAGCTCCAGGTGAAGATGTCACGAAACTCTTTGAAAAGGGATGTGTAGGTGACGATTTCTTCATAAGAACATGAAGCTCTGATATGGACATTTTCAACAATTCCAGGTTTGACGGATATGCCGAGGGGAATAATGGGTGAGATATTGCTTAAGTTCCCTTCAGAAAACACATCATGTGTGGACTCGGGAATGGTTGAGATGACAACAACGGTCGACGGATTCGAGATCCGTTGGTAGTTCTCAATGGTATGTTGCTCCAGAAAGAGGATGGAATAATGATGTCCATCATCCCAAGGGGTGTCTTCCATGACAGACATGATCATCTTGTCTGTGGGAAAAATGACACGAAAAGGATCAGGAGACAACTCACCAAGAGAAGGGGTAGAAGGCATCGCCGATTGAATGGCCTGATAGGCAGATTCGACCAGACTTAATGGCATTGAGTCACCGTAATGAAGATGATCTCTAGGGTCAGGTACTATCCATGGGTCGTTAGACGCAGGAAGTTCATGAATTGAGGTGGAAATCATGTTGATGGAAGCAATGGACGAGCGTGGAACATCGGGCGGTGGAATGGGGAAAGAACCATTTAACGAAGAATCCTTGGGAAGGCCTACACCGACGTTCTCATAACCCGGTGGGGTTTTAGCGATAAATGGGACGTTGCCAGTACGGGTATTGGAATTAAACAAGGCTAGTTGGTCGACGGTGATGACCTTTCCTTGATGTGGGAAATGTACCACATAGAAAAGGGTTGACACAAATGTGCGCATGCAATCGATCCAACTGTGGCCAAGCTGAAGATTGTAATCAAGGGGAGAGTCAAAGACTTCCACTTCGAATTGGACCATTTTGCCTTCTAATGTGATGGGCAATGAAGGAAGGACACCGTAGGGCTTAAAACCAGAGTCGTTGAAGGCTTTAAGAGTGTTCTGGGATTCATTCAAAGAAGGAGAGCCAATGTCTTTCCAACAAGCAAAAGACATAACACATGTTGAGGCACCCTCATCGATCACGGTTTGGATAATGTTTTTGTCATAGACAATCACTTGGATCTGGAATGCAAGTTGAGGGGGTAACCTAGGAATGTGATCTTCCAAGTCAAAAATTATTAAATTCATATCCGTCAGGTCGATTCCACCAATATCTTTCAACAGTGCCTTCCGTTGTGTGGGACAACTTTGAAGGACTTCAAGGGCTGACATCGCAGAAGGTGCTTGGGCCAGATCTTCAACAATGTTGTAGTTATGAGCAGCTCGAGCATGAGGATTGAAAGTTTATTTCCAAATGATTCCCTTTGGGGGGGGGTCGAAGAACTATGTCGAGGCTCGGTCATTCAAGATGAAGAGGACCGTTGGTAGGTGGAGTCATGGGAGAGGGTTGTACCAAGGAAGGAGTTAGATCATCAACCTTCTCTTTAGAGGGAGAATAATCTTTGGTTCAAGTAGTGAGTGCAACGTTGCTCTACTTTGAATCACCAGTACACATCAAAACATAGGATGTAGTAGAAGATGAGGGTTGGTCATGAATGACCAACTGAGCCTATTGTTCAGATGGGAAGGGTTGGGACAAAACGGCCGTAGTAGGTGGTTTTGGAGCTCCTTGAAGGAACTTAGTGACCTCATCTCGTCGTGGACAATACTTCGTGTAGTGATCATCACCACAAATAAGACAAGGGTATCGAGGTTTGTGCTTATCTCGATCATCAACAGGGGTAGTTTTGGTTCACTCTGCTTGAGAAGTATTTTTTTCCTCCTTATTCTTACCCCTTCCCATTTTGGATTTGTTTTTACCGACTGGGGTAGATTGAACTGCATTTACCTTAGAAGTCTTGCCAGTGGGAGGGGTAGGAGACGAAGCATTTTGAATATTAGAAGAAGTAGGTTTGGGGTTTGCACTTGAGGCGGAATGTGGTTGGGCCTGGAAAGTGCCAATCACACCGTCGGCTGCATGCGAGGCTACTGGAGTAGTTGAAGTGGCGGAAGTGGAAGGACAAGGTAAGTCAGATAGTAAATCGTAAAGGGTTCTCGTTTGTGAATAAACGAGGTCAAGGTATTGAGCACGACTTGTGGCCTGTTCTTCCATGACTACTCCACCCATGGAGATGTCATGACCGACGTCATTCACAAATGATTTTCTGAACCATTGTGCCAGCAACTGATCGGGGAGTTCGATTTTAATGAGACGTCATCTCCATCGCCACTCATGGATGTTATCGGATATATGAGTGGCCTTGTTTTGTTTGAAAGAAGTCAAAATCTCGGTCCCCGTGTCATAACGAATCGGTAACTAGTAGTGGGTGAGGAAATCCATAGCTAGGGTGTTGAAGTCAGAGAAGAAACCTCGTGGCAATTCTATATACCACTTCGCAGCAGAACCTGTGAGGGTTCGTTGAAAAAGACACAAACGAATAGAGTCATCCATCAACGAGTTGGATGAACACGATAGGTGAAAATTCATAATGTGATTGTTTGGGTCCTCTCCCTCTTTTTCATCGAATTTAGGAATGTTCAATGGTAGCTTGGCTGGGATAGCAGGCCATTGGGGAGAGTGACGAATCGGATCATTTAAAATCCTTGACAATTCCGGAAGATCCAAAGTGGCTATGAAGGGTAATTGTCGATTCACCTGTGGGTACTGGTGGCTTTGGGGAGGAAGTCCCGTCGGCAAACCAGTAGGACCATAAGTAGTCTGCATATAATGTGAATACCCAGGTAGATTCAGTGGTGGTTGAAGAGGATAATAGCTCATAGGATTGTACCCTGGAACAGGGATTTGAGTTTGAACATTCACCCCCCAAATGGGATTGAATGTACTCAGATATGGTTGGCCCATACTAGGGGGTATTACGGACACAGCTAGAAACTGTTGTCCCCCAGTCGATTAAGGAGGATGTTGTATCAATTGATTCCAATAATGGTCCAAGGACGGAGGTATGTTTTTCCCATAAGGTGGGGTCAGTCCTCCCATCGAAGGTGGTGTTCCAATTGGGGGCAGTGTTCCAATTGGGGGT
>SNQJ01S0022636.1:25948-37018 GCA_010110895.2 Picea sitchensis | reverse complement strand
CGGTGTTAATTCTCGGTGGAAGTTAATGCCACCTTTCCAGGTGCCCTCCACCGCCATCATGGTCTCTTTTTCTGCACATCCCCTCTCAGTAGTCCTACAATAATTCAAAATGTTATTCACATTCATTGACCTTTTCCCCAAGGTCCATTTACATCACATATTCACATTTATGAGTTCGCCATAGTTCTTGGCCAATCCAGTTATATTTACAAGCTGGGTGAAACATGGTGTTACAGACATAAACACATCAATACATCACACAAAGCATAGCAACACAACATGTATGTGGTTCACCCCCACTCTGGGGCTATGTCCACCAACTCTTATTCTTTATTATCTTGGCCAAGCTTCATACAGACACATAGCATCAAAATCCTACTCCATAGAGGACAAGGTATCTGCACACACTTTGCTAGATCCTCCTTCTTCGAGCTAGGGTACATCACCAAGCCTTCTTACAATTACTTTCACGTAGCTCTGCAATTCTCACACAGTATGCACAAAGTGTGTACTTAGAATTTAGCACTCTTACGATCCCTTGATCACACATATAGGATCTCTAACACTTAGCACTTCTTACCACTTTCACCACTTATTACATCGCCTAGTATTCTATATATACATTAAAAAAGTGGGCCTAATCATGGGTAAACCCATGGTACAACATTCCCATACCCATTACATAATCCCAAAACCCAAAAATCCCTAAAACGGGGGTCGAGATCCCACGATCTCTGCTTCGTCTTGCACTCCTCCTTCGATAGCCTGTCGAAGTGCCAAAATAGGTCAATCATGACCAAGAATCCATAAAACTTGGTCAAGGGACAACAATATAAGATTGCTAGGATGCATAGACAAATTGAGATATGCAGGCCATGATGTGTCTGATACAGGAAAATTCCCCGAATTTGCATAGCAGGTCTACATGGAAAGCTTGGGAAATGGGCCACTAGGAGATCCAGTGATGCAGCTAAAGAAATTGATAGCAGAGTTGTTCAACACCGACATAATGAATTTGCTGGAGATTCCCCACCTTGGCAGGGGGAAAGATGTCAACAACTGCATCAAGAAGTTACTTTCAGTTATGCATGGGGTATTTTTGTGGATGGATAGGTCAGTGTCCATCAATGTGGAACTAATTTCCTTTAGCACAGGAGTACCATCATATGGAGAGAATATCATGCAGTACTTCGAAGATAAAATGAAGGAGAAACCACTCGCAGAGGAAATGAAAAAGACTTATGGAACAAATATAGGGTCACGAGGTATAATTATGAAGAGGATCAGTGAGGAGGAGGTTCTAGTAGGAGTCATCGTAGTAGGAGGAGTCAACAAAACTAATGACATGCAATCTCCTTCGAAAATGTCACAAGGAGGAGGTCTCAACAAGAGTCACCGTAGTAGCAACGCACTGTGCCAAAGGCACCATGATGAGATGGAACCCTTACTTGTTGAATATGTTCCTAGATGACCACAAATATTCATAGGAATTGGAGACCGAATTCCACTATTCATGGTTGATAATTTTGATAGTGCTGATAATATGGAGGGAACCTACATATTCACACTTCTATGACAGAGTGGGAAAATTCTACGCAATGCGGTATGTGGGCCTATGGAAAACTTCAAACCCTAAATGGTGAAGTGGGAATGCTAGCCTCTTCACCAGATACCTCGATGAAATGAAGGATAAGAAGGAGTAGCCAAGTTCAAGGCTACGCGACACAATATGTGGATCTAGGTGCGTATGGATCCAAATAAGGAGTGGTTGAAAATTCAATACTGCATCAACCAAAAATAAATAGAGTGGGCGATCAAGGACTAGGAGGATGATTGGAAAGTCCCAGTTATCAACAAAGAAATACCTAAGGGAAAAGAAACTAAAGTAGGCCTATCACATGCATCTGTAGGAGGAAGTGAAATAGCAAAGAAACCATCTCAAAAAAAGAAGCCATATCCTAAGCCAACAACACAGAAGAAGGATAGTGCACAAAATACCAATGGGTAGGTAGGTAAGAAGGAAAATTTCCCCGTGCAAGAAGAACAAGCAGGGGGGGACACAACAGGACAAAAAACCCCAACAATGATGGTCTAAATAGAAGAAGGAACATAAAAAAGGCTGGTCATACAAACAAGGGGGCCATGCAAGAAATCCAAGGCACATAAGGACATCCAAGAATACACAGTTACCGAGGATGATGAAAAATTTATGGCAGAAATGGTTCAGAACTAAGAAGCTGAAGAATATGAGGAAGCCAAGAACCGACCGAAAAGAATCATGTAGGAATTGATGGAAGTTCGACATGTCCTAGGATGGATACAAGAATCATAGAAAAAATATACAGGAAAGGGACCAATGCAACAAATAGAAGAAGGGGACAAAACTACGTAGGGCAATGAAGAAATAATACAAATCATAATGCATGCAAGTCCAAGTTTCCAAGTTACAACAGATATGCTGCAACTAGAGGAAGAAATAGAATAGACACCACTTAAGGATTTGTCAGAAGTAGAGTTGGTGTTAGAAAAAATACCAATGAAAGCATTGTACATATTGCAAGTCAGTGTCGCATAGGAGGTACAGTCATAGGCCAGGGAAGATGCGACAGAACTAGAAGTTGCCAGAGAGGGTAAGGAAGTGCTACAACTCGTGATAGAGAAGGTCAAGATGGAGACACAAGAATAGAAGTAGTGCGTGGATAACTTAGAAAATAAACTGCAGGAATTCTTCAAGACAATTCCAGACAATGTGTAGGAAGTAGAGAGAAGCGCAGAAGAATCAATACAGATCATCATGTAGACGATCGAGGGGTACATGCAAGAGATAGAGGAGCTAAAGGAAAAAATTACACCTACAACTCCTCCTGAAGTTACATACGAGAGAGAACAATAGGAAAAACTCCAAACATATATGATAGAAAGGGAAGCCAAGGAAGTTGCAAAACTCTTTGAGAGGACTACCTAAATTTGGACTAATCTTGAGGAAGACGAGAAGGTCCAACAGATGGATCGATAAGAAGAAAAGGTCAATGTTGCAATGCAGGATTTGAACAAGTGACATAAGGCCATGAGCATCACTGAAAGATTGAAAGGGACGTAGGAGATGAAGAAATTGCAAATGGAACTCAAGACTGCGTAGATAAATAAACATGTAAGGTAGGCCCAATTAGAACCACTCCATGAGCAAGCAACGCAAATAATTACAGATCTAGAGGTAGAAAAGACAAGGATGGCACAGTTCCATATAGACAGCACAAAGTTATTTAAGGAACATATTATAGTGCAGATGGTAGAGGATCTCACAGAGAAAGCTGCGAAGGAGAAATCCAAATGGGAGGAACTAGAAGGAAAGTTCCATGAATTGGAGAAGGCTGTGTAGGGAGTGCACACTGCCTAAGTGACTTGGGACGAGCCACATGTTAGTGTTGGGGGCCTATTGGTGCAGGCCTAATTTTGGGGAGAAAATTCGATTTTGGAGCGCATGCCATACACGAAGGAAAAACAACATGCCAAATACCAAGGAAAAGAAACATGGAGCACAGGTGGACAAGCCTAGACATGTTAGGGTTAGGTTTTTTGATATGATTGTAATGGCTATGAGCCAATAGAATAGTATAAATAAATTCCTAGGAGGTCTAGGAGAGGTTTTTGTTGGTAGCAGTGTTGAAGTTGTTATTTTGTTGGTCAATGTTGGTTATTGAGAAAGGGTTAAGGAGGTCATATTTTCGAGGGTTAGGTCATAGGTTGTAGAGCCTGCTATGGTCTAGTCCACCTCATGGATTGAACTTGTCCTAAGTTTTGATTGTAAGTATGGAGAATGTAATGTGTGTAATGCTATTTTTGAAGAACGGTGAATAAAAGAGCATAAGATCCAAATATTTGTGGATGTAGCCCCGACGGGGGTGAACCATGGTAACTATGCTATGTTAATGGGTGTGAATGACTATTTTACTGTTTCTGTTATTTATCAGTTAATAAATGGATGTTTATATTAGAATATTACAATGCACAACATGCATGCATGATTTCTTTATTGAATAATGAATGGATAAAAAATAAGATGCATGGGAGGAAGACCCTTATCATAGTCCCAATCCCTTCCCTGACTACAAAAATCTAAGTTCTGTAGTCCCCCATAAGCTATCTTAGGTGAGACTGTGTTGTGCACTCTGTGCACAATGTTTCCTTCTAATTGACTAGGAGGGTCGATCATTTTGAGGGTTTTGTTGGAAACCTTTGAGATCAAAACCTGAGTCAACCAATACATCCAACAACACTTGAGTTTTTCTAGATGCTTATGTATACAAAAATTATCTTCCCATGTGGAATATTCAATATGTAGTTTCTTCCACTTAATGAGATACTCGAGAATTGATCCATTCCTCAGCTGGCAAATTCTTGTGTCAATGATAGATTCAGGCTCAAATATGATTTTTCCTTCCTCATCAAGTTCTAGAAATATAGTTTGAACTGGGATCTTGTCACCTATAACCTTATTTAAGCATGAAACATGGAAAACAGGGTGTACTCATGAAGATGTCGACAAATCCAATTTGTATTCCATATTACCAATCTTTTGCAACGCCTTAGAAGGGCCATAGTACTTCGATAATAATTTATTATCCTTCTTAGCTTACTTGAGGGACTTATGTTTGTATGGTTGTAGTCTTAAAAATACCCAATCCCCTACTTCAAAAATTATTTCACTACAATGTTGATCTTCTTGTTGTTTCATGCGATTTTGTGCCATAGTCAGGTTTCCCTTTAAGAGTTGGATAACTTGTTGTTGATGCTCGATGTGATTTTCCACTACTTGAACCTTAGATTTTTTTTTTAGAGAATGAGTGATGGATGGTGATTGATATACGTAAAGCACCATAAATGGTGTCATTTTTGTTGCAGTATGAAAGGAATTGTTATACCACCATTCTGCCAAGGGTAACCATTTCAACCATTGTGTTTGTTTATCAGAGACAAAGAAATGAAGGTGGCCTTCCAGACATTTGTTCACTATCTCAGTTTGTCCATAAGATTGAGGATGATAAGATGAACTATGAGCCAATTGAGTACCCAAACAAGAAAATAATTCTGTCCAAAACTGTCAAGTGAATATGTGATCTCTGTCACTTACAATAATCTATGGGCTTCCATTTAGATTTTGAATTGTCTCCATGAATACAGTAGAAAATGTACTAGCTTTGAAAGGATGAGAGAGTGCACAAAAGTGTGCGTACTTGGTAGGTCTATTAACAATTACCATGATGACACTCTTTCCTTCAGACTTCGGTAACCCTATGTTAAAATCCATGGAAACCTCCTCCCAACGCTGACTTGGAATGGCCAATAGTTTTAAAATACCTAGGGTCTTATTTGTTTCCACCTTATTTTGTTGGTAAAACAAATATTCTGCCACAAACCTTTGAACATCTATTTTAAGGTCATCCCAAAAAAATTCCCTCTTGACCCTGTGATAGGTTTTCAAAAATATCGAGTGCCCTCCTACCAGAGAGTTTTGGAATTCCAAAAGTACCTTTTGTTTGAGTTGTGAGTTATTACATAAATATAAGAAATATGTGTGCCATAGGGAATCATTTTTCCATGTAAATGTATCAGATGTACTTGAATCCTGCTGCAACCTTTGCATGAGACTCCACACTTCTTCATCATTCTTCCATTCGTCCCTTGCTTCTGTTATCAAATTAGGTTGGATGATAGAGATAGCAAAGATAAATTCCTCAACATATTCAACCATTCCTGAGAGTGCATCTGCCACAATATTTTGCTTCCCCTTTTATAGATGAATTCAAAGTTATAACCCAACATCTTGGTCACCCATTTTTGTTTCTCTTCTGAAGATAGTTTTTTTTCCAAGAAGTATTTTAGACTGTCATGATCTATTTTGACCTTGAAGTGCCTACCTATTAGGTAAGGGAACATTTTCTTCAATGCATGTAGTATTTCCATCGTTTCCTTCTCATAAATGGGTTTATGTAAGTCCTTTCCCTTGAGTGGCTGAATTTCAAAAGAAAAGGGCCTTCCTTCTTGCATTAGAATAACACCAATGCCACTTCCCGAGGCATCACATTCCACAATAAAGGTTTTTGTGAAGTTTGGTGTGGTCAAGACAAGAGATTTTCACATTCCCTATTTAAGTTGTTCAAAAGCTTGAGTTTCCTCTGGAGTCCATGAAAATGCATCCTTCTTAGTTAATGTAGTTAAAGGTGTTGCTATTCTTCCTTAGTTTTGAACAAACTTGCGGTAGTAACCTATGAAACCCAAAAATCATCTAAGATTCTTCATGGATTTAATCTTGTTAGGATCTACCTTGACACCTTCATGAGATACAATATGAACCAAATGCTCTAGCTCCTTCACCCCAAAGAAACATTTGGACGGTTTGGCATATAGTTGTTGCTCCTTTAGTAGCTATAGCACCCTGTCAACATGTCAAACATGATCTTCCTAAGACTTGCTATAGATTAGTATATCATAAAAAAATACTAACACAAATTTTCAAAGGAAGGGATTGAAAATGGAATTCATCAACCCTTGGATTGTGTAAGGTGCATTCGTAAGGCCAAAAGACATGACCAAAAATTCATAATGTCCTTTAGGAGTTCTGAATATTGTTTTTGGGATATCTTCTTCCTTCATTCTAATCTGATGATACCCTAAATGAAGATCCAACTTTGTGAAGTAGATTTCTCCATGTATTTCATCTAACAATTCATCAATGACGGGAATGGGAAACTTATCTTTAATGGTGATCTTGTTGAGTTCTCTATAATATGGACACATATGCCATGATCCCTCTCTCTTGAGTACCATTACCACTAGTGCAAACTAAGAACTTTGGCTAGGTCTAATAATGCCAACCTCTAACATTTATTCAACCATACACTCAATTTCACTCTTCTGGGCATAAGGGTATCTGTAAGGCCTAATGTTAGGAGTAACACTCCCAGGAATTAAGTGAATAGCATGATCATGATCGCGAGTGGGTGGAAGACCTATGAGAATATCTTCAAATACTTTGGAATGCTTATCAATGATCCCTTGGAGATATAGGGGAATAGATGGCTTAGATGTTTGAACATCTAGTGAGCATAGTTGTACAATTACACCCTGATGCCCCTTTTTCAATAATATTTTCATGCCATTAGAGATTACCACCTTAGCAGGTTTCCCTATGATACCCCTTAACTCAAATTCCTTTCGTTCCAATGAAAATATCATGAAAATTTCTTGAAAATGAAAATCCACAGTTCCCAATGATTGTAACCGTTGGACCCCTAGTAGGACATCAACACCACCCATGGGTATAGAAATAATTGGACTACTCATTACATATTCACCCATAGTAAGATTGATCTTATGGCATTTTCCTGAGAAATTGATAGTTCCTCCATTTTCAATCATTACTTGAAACTTTGGCGCAGGATACATAAAGCAATTGAGAGATTTGGATAATTTACAATGAATGAAACTATGAGTACTACCAGAATCAATTAGCATTATTACCTTTTTCTTTTTAATATATCCTTCGATATTGAGGGTTTGAGGAGTGTTAATTCCAACCAATGCATGACATGATATGGTAGGATTCATCTCTTCATAAGAAATCTCTTCTACATCTTCATCTTGAGATGGTTCTTGTTCTTGTTCTCCTTCCTCTTCACAATCTATGTAGAATAATTTCTTCTCACCACACTTATGTCCCTTACTGTATTTGTTGTCACAATTAAAGAATAAAACTTTTTCTTTTGTTTCCTCCAATTGTTGAGGTGTAAACCTTGTAGGTTGAGGTGGTTTAGAAGAAGGAACATTATTCTCTCAATAGATGTTAGGGGTGCTCCTTCTAGTATCCATAGCCAAATTTTACTTTCAACATTTCTCCCCACCCTGAACACATTCTCCATTGATTTGGGTTGCCAAAGGTGAACCTCGTGTTGAATTTTATCCTTTAAAGTTCCTATGAAGACATCAATCAAGTGCTCATCTATAATATCCATTAACTTTATATTCAATCTTTGGAAGTTCTCAATGTGCTCCAAAATTGAACCCTTTTGCTTGAGATTTATCAATTGGCTAAAGAAGACATTGTTCCTTGTATCCTCATAGTGTGCTATCATTTCTTCCATGAAAATTGTCCAAGTGACAAGTGATTTTCGAGAACAAATCACCACACAAGCTCATTAGGTTCTAAATATAAGGACATAATTTGTACCTTTTGTGTGTGAGGCACATCATGTAGATCAAAGAACTACTCCATCTAGAGTATCCATGTGATTGTATCCTTTCCATCAAACTTCCTCATATCAATATTACGAAAGTGGTTGGTATTCAACCCAAAGCTGGAGTTTCTCCAGTCTTGATTCATATTCCTTGTGTCCTCATCATGAATTTCATGGGATACATTGTCACTTTCAGGTGGCCTATCTATTATAAAAATTTTCAACCTTTCCATGATCTCCTATTTTAATCCATCCATATTAGTATCCATCATCGCTTCGAGCTTAACTTAATTTGGATCCATCATCCTTTGTAGTTAATATTTTATTACTGCCTTCTTTTGTAAATCATCTATGTCCTTACACATTTCTTCACCTTTTTATCAAGAGTCCAAGTAGGACTGTTTGAGGGCTTATTTGGTGTAGAAGCTCCCTTATTTGGTGGCATGTTGGCGAAGTATCACTGCAAGGTAGGAATTACTAATTGGATTAGGCAGAGGTCCTCACAAACAAGGGAGTGTTAGGTACTATATCTCTCTCATACACATGCGGGTTCCAATAATAGTTCTTACATCAATATCTCAGGGAACTAACTAAGGAGGCTTGACCATGCCCTTAGTCATACTATCTGACTACCCAGGTCCTAAAGAGTGATCTCCCTGAGTAATTTTCTCGGTGTACTATAGAAACAAGAAAACCAAATGGTTTACTCGGTTGGTCTTAGGATTATAAGGGGTATCCCGATATATGCTAGGTACGTGGGAGCTCAAATACGTAGTGTAGACAAGTAACGAAAGCTCCTACATTTAAGGACACCGTAATACTTATGTACCTAAAAAAACCTAAGATTCTCATAAATTTATGTGATACTCCTTTTATCCCACTTTATTCCACTTTTTTAATCACCCCAATTGGATCTTCTAGTCAAAAGGTATGCAAATTTCAAAAAAACAAAAGGCACCTCTTAAAACCCTGATTTGGAGACTGTTCTGCTAGTTGACCTTTCTTCTGTTGTAGCTCTGCAATTTCGGCCTGATTTGTCCCGATTTTTCTTCTTTCCAACCCCACAGGTTAGACCAATATTGTATTCTCCAAGAGAATTTTATGATAACTTTATCAAGATGTGCTAATTATTTTCCCTTTCAGGAGAGCGAACTTGTATGAACTTCCACGTGTCACTGTATTCACTTTAAAACTTAAAATTTGTACCAGTAAAACCTAGGTCTGTACCCTAACCAATGGAATAGGTCTCACACAATTTTGAGCTCTGTAGCTTTAGATATAACAATTTTCCCAAGAACACCTGTTTTATACTAAAATATGGACCAACCAAAAACCCTAATTTCCTCAGAGAATAAATTTCAGAGTACAGTGAATAAATGGATGAAATTTGTACACAAGATACTCCACTATTCTTCCTTCATATTGTAAAAATTTAAAAATGTAAAACCAAGACAAAAAAAATTGGGAGCAGAAATTCCAATAATAGTTGTTTCATACTAGTTTCAGGACTAGTCAAAAACCGTAATTTGAACATAATGTATCTCCAAAAATATAACGAATTAAGATATCAAATTTGGACCCAAGTTATCTATATATGCCTCCTCTACACCATATAAATTCCATGTCCCGAAACCTTCCATAAAAAAATTTGTAGCAAAAATTCCAAGAAGACTTGTTTTGGAGAAGCCAGTCCTAAGGATTGTCTAGCTCTGATACCAAATGTTAAGACCCAAATATAAAGATAGCATAAAAAACTAAGAATAAGTACTCAATGCCTTGAAAAAGAGAGAAATTAATATAATAAGCCTCTTCGAGGGGGAAACCTCCTTATACATCTTATGAATTCACAAATTCTAAGATGATTCCAAATGAAAAGGTGTCATTGGTATATATAGGAGACTAGGAGGTACAATTACAACTAATGTACCCAACCCGACATAAAAAAATAAATACTAATGTAATATGCCCCAATTAAAGGGTAATGTGCCACGAATTAGGTCTTAACAATACACCACTTGATCTAAACCGGATTCGAACCGAGTGTTTCTAATATCACTTGATCCTCAAATAGTTTTAAGTATGACACCACTTTCTTATTCCAAGATTATTTTATTGAAAATGCTTATAACATGGAAGTGACTTATCTTAATTAACCAAACACTTTAACTGATGAACATAACTTGCATAATCATTCATACATGAGCATATACAGAATCACATGAAAGAAATAATTGTGTTCCACAATGACCTTCTTGAATGTTACTCAAACTCAATTACAAATGTCAAATTCGACATCGTCTCGAAAAACCGAATTTAATGACTATAAACACGATATATTCCTTTACAAAATGCCCAAAGGCTCTCTTACAACTCACAAATCCAAAACTTGCAGAATTATGACTTATAAATGAGTCATAATATTGTCACCATCGACTCCATTTTGGAAAACCGATTTCGATGACTATAAATACCCCATAACTCTCAAAAGACTACAAACTTGACTTCAAAAGGAAAATGAACAGAGCTTTAGTACATGAGAATGTTGTGTTCCAAAACACAAAAATGTTGTGTAAAACACAAAAAAGTTGTGTGTAACACAAAAATGTTGTGTGTGCAATGTGTTGGGGTGTGTGCCATTAAATAGACCACCCCTCTTAACAAAATCCCAAATTTATTGGATTAGTATCTAAATATAGTTTGGTCAGTTTATAACCAAATCCTAACCTTGTGGCATGTCTTTACTACAAATTGTTAGTTCATTTTTTACAAACTATATACATGGCATAGTGGTTAAATTGTTAGAATATGTGGAAGAGGTCGTGGGTTCCAACCCCCA
>SNQJ01S0022636.1:2112-25898 GCA_010110895.2 Picea sitchensis | reverse complement strand
ATGCTTTAATTGTGACAACAAGTAAAGCATAATTTTTTTTCTTTTCTTTACTCTAATTGTTGAGGTGTAAACCTTGTAGGTTGAGGTGGTTTAGAAGAAGGAACATTATTCTCTCGATAAATGTTAGGGGTGGTCCATATAGTATCCATAGCCAAATTTTACTTTCAACATTTCTCCCCACCCTGAATGCATTCTCCATTGATTTGGGTTGCCAAAGGTGAAACTCGTGTTGAATTTTATCCTTTAAAGTTCCTATGAAGACATCAATCAAGTGCTCATCTATAATATTCATTAACTTTATATTCAATCTTTGGAAGTTCTCAATGTGCTCCAAAACTGAACCCTTTTGCTTGAGATTTATCAATTGGCTGAATAAGGAATTGTTCCTTGTATCCTCATAGTGTGCTATCATTTCTTCCGTGAAAATTGTCCAAGTGATAAGTGATTTCTGAGAAAAAAGCACCACACAAGCTCATTAGGTTCTTAATATAAGGACATAATTCGTACCTTTTGTGTGTGAGTCACATCATGGAGATAAAAGAACTGCTCCATCTAGAGTATCCATGTGATTGGATCCTTGCCATCAAACTTCCTCATATCGATATTAGGAAAGTGGTTGGTATTAAACCCAAAGCTAGAGTTTCTTTAGTCTTGATTCATCTTCTTTGTGTCCTCATCATGAATTTCATGGGATACATTGTCACTTTCAGGTGGCCTATCTATTATAAAAAATTTCAAACCTTCCATGATCTCCTATTTTAATCCATCCATATTAGTATCCATCATCGCTTCCAACTTAACTTCATTTGGATCCATCATCCTTTGTAGTTAATATTTTATTACTGCCTTCTCTTATAAATCATCTATGTCCTTACACATTTCTTCACCTCCATCAAGAGTCCAAGTAGGACTATTTGAGGGCTTATTTGGTGTAGAAGCTCCCTTTTTTGGTGTCATGTTGGCGAAGTATCACTACAAGGTAGGAATTCCTAATTGGATCAGGCAGAGGTCCTCACAAACAAGGGAGTTTTAGGTACTGTATATCTCTGATATATGTGCGGGGTCCAACAATAGTTTTAGATCAATATCTCAGGGAACTAACTAAGGAGGCTTGACCATGGCCTTAGCCATACTATCCGACTACCTAGGTCCTAAAGAGTGATCTCCCTGAGTACTTTTCTCGGTGTATTATAGAAACAAAAAAACCAAATGGTTTACTCGGTTGGTCTCAAGATTATAGGGGGTATCCTGATATACGCTAGGTACGAGGGAGCTCAAATACATAGTGCAAACAAGTAACGAAAGCTCCTACGTTTAAGGACACCATAATACTTATGTTCCTAAAAAACCCTAAGATTCTCACAAATTTATGTGATACTCCTTTTATCGCACTTTATTCCACTTTTTTAATCACCCCAATTGGATCTTCTAGTCAAAAGATATGCAAATTTCAAAAAAACAAAATGCACCTCTTAAAACCCTGATTTGGAGACTATTATGTTAGCTGACCTTTTTTCTGCTGTAGCTCTGCAATTTCGGCCTGATTTATCCCAATTTTTCTTCTTTCCAACCCCACAGGTTAGACCAATATTGTATGCTCCAAGAGAATTTTATGATAACTTTATCAAGATGTGTGAATTGTTTTCCCTTTTAGGAGAGAGAACTTGTACGGACTTCCATGTGTCACTATATTCACTTCAGAACTTGAAATTTGTACCAGTAAAACCTAGGTCTATACCCTAACCAATGGTATAGGTCTCACACAATTTTGAGCTCTGTAGCTTCAGATATAACAATTTTCCCAAGAACACCTGTTTTATATTGAAATATGGACCAACCAAAAACCCTAATTTCCTCAGAGAATAAATTTCAGAGTACAGTGAATAAATGGATGAAATTTGTACACAAGATACTCCACTATTCTTCCTTCATATTATAAAAATTTCGGAACGTAAAACCAAGCCAAAAAAAAATGGGAACGGAAATTCCAATAATAGTTGTTTCATACTAGTTTCAAGACTAGTCAAAAACCGTAATTTGAACATAATGTATCTCCAAAACTATAACGAATTAAGATATCAAATTTGGATCCAAGTTATCTATATATGCCTCCTCTACACCATATAAATTCCATGTCCCAAAACCTTCCATAAAAAAATTTGTAGCGAAAATTCCAAGAAGACTTGTTTTGGAGAAGCCAGACCTGAGGATTGTCTAGCTCTGATACCAAATGTTAAGACCCAAATATAAAGATAGCATAAAAAGCTAAGAATAAGTACTCAATGCCTTGAAAAAGAGAGAAATTAATATAATAAGCCTCTTCGAGGGGGAAAGCTCCTTATACATCTTATGAATTCACAAATACTAAGATGATTCCAAATGAAAGGGTCTCCTTGGTATATATAGGAGACTAGGAGGTACAATTACAACTAATGTACCCAATCTGATATAAAAAAATAAATACTAATGTAATATGCCCCAATTAAAGGGTAATGTGCCACAAATTAGGTCTTAACAATACACCACTTGATCTAAACTGGATCTGAACTTAGTGTTTCTAATATCACTTGATCCTCAAATAGTTTTAAGTATGACACCACTTTCTTATTCCAAGATTCTTTTATTGAAAATGATTATAACATGGAAGTGACTTATCTTTCTTAACCAAACACTTTAACTGATGAACATAACTTGCATAATCATTCATACATGAGCATATACAGAATCACATGAAAGAAATAATTGTGTTTCACAATGACCTTATTGAATGTTACTCAAACTCAATTACAAATGTCAAATTCGACATCGTCTCGAAAAACATAATTTAATGACTATAAACATGATATATTCCTTTACAAAATGCCCAAAGGCTCTCTTACAGCTCACAAATCCCAAATTTGCAGAATTTTGGCTTATAAATGAGTCATAATATTGTCATCATCGACTCCATTTCGGAAAACCGATTTCGATGACTAAAAATACCCCATAACTCTCAAAAGACTACAAACTTGACTTCAAAAGGAAAATGAACAGAGCTTTAGTACATGAGAATGTTGTGTTCAAAAACACAAAAATGTTGTGTAAAACAAAAAAAAGTTGTGTGTAACACAAAAATGTTGTGTGTACAATGTGTTGGGGTGTGTGCCATTAAATAGACCACCCCTCTTAACAAAATCCCAAAATTATTGGATTAGTATCTAAATATAGTTTGGTCGGTTTATAACCAAATCCTAACATTGTGGCATGTCTTTACTATAAATTGTTAGTTCATTTTTTACAAACTATATACATGGCATAGTGGTTAAATTGTTAGAATATGTGGAAGTAGTCGTGGGTTCCAACCCCCACAATCCTCTCCTTTATTTACACCCTTTTTTTAATTTGTTGTATCTTATATATAGCATATAGTTCAATGTCTCGTGGATTTTGGAATGGATAAACTATATGTTATTTAAAACATATAAAGTGTAACTCCCACGTGAATTTTGAAATGGGAAGTGGGTTATATATATATATATATATATATAAACCTTAATAATAACCAATCCAATATAATCCAATGAAGGATCGCCACATGTCAAGACTCGGTTGGTCTACTTATGTGTCAAATGTTTAATTGTGATTGGACCATATCTGCCACTTGTCATCATGTAACTGGGTCACCTGGAGGTACTATCTACCACATCAACTACTTGTTGGATTACTGAGAGGGGGGGTGAATCAGTAATAGAGTAATTTAATCCTTTTTAACCATATAATCTAAGTGTTATATCAATGAAGCATTATCATCCAATAACTACAGAGTAAATAAGCAATGAACAAATGAGCAAACATACACATACACAGTACACCAGTGTTTTACGTGGAAACCCAAATCGGGAGAAAACCACGAAATGTTTTTTCTTATATGTCTTGAAGAATTACATTAATTGGAAGCACCAACTTCCTTTTTTTTCCAGTTGCAACTAGAAGGAGGCTCCAACCCCCTAGTTTCTCAGGCTACAACCTGAGGAAATCTCCAACTCCCCAATTCTCTGGCTACAACCAGAAGGAGGCTACGACCCCCTATGTTCTCCGGCTACAACCGGAAGGTGGCTACAATCACCTGTCCTTCCCCCGTCCTGCCATCCTGAAGTAGAATTAGAATGATGGAACCACTGTCAACCTGTCACTATGAGATATACCGCTATAAACCTGTACCAATAAATCTAAACCATGCATCAACCATGCATCAACCTATACCTCAACCTGTAATCAACCTGTATGATAAACAAGTGCATCAACCATGCACCAACCTGTACCAAATAACCTGTAATGAACCTGTACCATAAACAAGTGCATCCAACCATGTACCAAGTATGTACCAATCATGTGTCAACTACTCATCAACTATGACTCATCAATACGTACCAACATCATCAACTATACACCTCACGTATGTGCCAACTCATCAACTACTCATCTCAACCATGTACCTCAACCAAAATCCCTCATCAATTTCATCATCCAAATCTGATTTGTAACTCTGTAATAGACCTAGTGTATATGATCACATTCTTGCAAACCTTCCTTAACTTCAACAACAAGAGACTAGCATTTTCATCAAACTTTTCTTTAGTCTCTCATGCCTAGTTTTGGATTAGTCAACAACCCTAACTTGGAGTAATCATAACTTTGTACCTGTAACATATAAAGATATGAAACTGATACACAATGTTATTCAATGTGTTTTATGAAATTCCTCCAGGTGTCACTACTTGGAACCTCTCAGAAAAGGAGTTATAGGAAAAATGGCATACCTTGCTGAATTCTTGCTTATTCTAGAGAGCGACCTTGTAGAGCATGCCCCGCACAAAATATTTTTTGAATTGATCTAAAACTATTACACATCATAATAAATAATGTACCCTAACCAAAAAATTTGGTTTCACTGAATTTGGATCTATTATGAAGAAGTTATGATGTTTTTACCCGAAACACCTGTTTTTGACTAGTTTCGGGACTAGCCACAAACACTATTTTCCACAGGGTGTAACTCCAAAAATACAATCACCCACAAGCTTATTTTTTTACCACATATACTTGGATATGTTTTCTCAATTTAATAGAAATTTCATGGTCTGAATCATTGTAGAAAAAAGGTTATAGTGAAAATGGTGAGATGACCTGTAAATAACATACCTTAGAAAGCACCATCAAAATAATTTATCCTTCCTTGCATTTCGGCCTTCTTTTCTTCACCTTCCCTTAGAATTTCGGCTTATATATCCTTGGTTACCTCAGACACATATAGATATTCAATATCTTCAAGTGTGTTTAAAATTAGAGAGCCTTGCCTCTTATTTATACTCTCCAAGTAGCTTCCTTAAAAACATCTTCTAGGTCACTTGGCCCCACTTTCCTTATTTTAGGGTTAACCCACTTCTAATTTCTTCATTAAATTTATTATTGAAATAGTTTATTTTGTATTCACTTTGAATTATAATATACTCATTACTTCACTTTATTGTTTACCTTTGAAAATCCCTTAAACCACTTTGATTACTTTGATCTTTTTGGGGCTTCTAGATGACAAAAAGGGTCCTCAACTTTGTAAGGTCATAACTCTCAAGCTGTGAGGAGTTATGTGACATTATACCACGGAAATGGAATGACATGTACTATCCATATAGAATAGTATTATCTAAAAATATCATCATAACTCATGCCATTATCCATCCAAACAAACTTGGGTCCATTACCCAAACTAGGGTCTCCAGCTTCTCATGGCCATAACTCTCTAGCGAAGTGAGGAGTTATGTGACATTCCACATACCACCAGAGAAATGTAATGACAATAAATATCCATATAGGATATTTTGCTTGACAAATTAGTGTCCATCATTATTCACAATTAAGCATGGTTCTCTTACTCAACATCTTCATTGAGGAGCTTTTCACCATCAGGGGACCGCTTTGGAGTTCATCCATCTTTACTTCTTATCAGCCATGACAAGACAATAATGAGTCATATTTGCATCCAAACAATGTGGGTCCATTACCCAAACCTTTTGCTCTGAGGGCTTTCTTCGAGGTTGGACATCGTGACAACCAACCTTAATCCTTACTACCAATAATCATGTTCCATGTCACCTATATGGTGCCACTTGTCAATATTTGGAGCTGCCACTTGTCAACCTGGGAGCCTACCATGTGTCTCTTTTAGATCCTTCTACATGTCTCTTCAGGGTTGAATATTTTCCTGTTTAGCTTTGAACTTTGACTACTTATAAATTTTTCATACAAAATTCTTTTGACACACCGTTTTCATTGTTGGAAATATGACAACGATCTCTTCACATTGATGCATATTTATAGAACTTTTGAGAAAATAAAAGGATTTTGAGAGGTACGACCCTTTCTGGATCCTTGTGAGCATTCTAGATCCCCCTGGACCTCTTTTGAGGAATTAAGTGGATCCTTCTGGATCACCTGATATCTCTAAGTATTTAAACTATGGAGGCCCTCCTGAGCCACTCCAATCGCTTCGTGAATATGACGACCTTCCATAAAACCAAATTGCTCTTGAGAGATAGTGTCCAAGAGAATGGCACTTAAACTTCGACCAATAATTTTGGCCCAAATTAATTAGAGACATTTGCACAAGGAAATAGGCCTGAAATATCCAAGGATTTGAGATCGTACATCCAATTTGAGGATAGGAAGCTTGATAGAAGTTGAGTTTATAGAGTGCATCGGCCCTCATTCTTACAGATTCTTGACGCTACTTCCCATTAGAAGTCCAACTTACGAGGAGATCAAAGACGAATAAAAGATTAAATGATCCACCCATCCCAACCAAAATTTTATCTTTTTGAAAGCTTTGAAGGGTGTCTTTGAGTTATTCATCATTAACTTAATAAAATAGATCTTTATTTCCTTCCTTGTCAATGAATCTGGGAAATTAAAGAGACATATTTATAATGTCTGCAATATTGGCTCTCGGGTCGGCCTTGAAAAGGTTTTGGAAATGATTTTTCCCCAGCTGGGCCAAACCCTCGAAAGTAGAGAGAAGTGCCCCCCTAGTCCTTAAGCTTCTAGATAGTGTTAGATGTTTTCCTACCTTTTCAAAGGCGTGGAAAAATTTAGTGTTTTCATCCCCTTTATCCAACCATACAACCCTACTCTGAACACCATTCAACTTCTTGATCATCCAATAAATTCCTTCTATGAGTCTCCAAAGCCTTAAGATCTAATTTAGCCTCCATCGAGATAAAACCACCATCAACAGACGGAGATATATGATCAAGCTATGCCTCAATTTGTCTTCGTTTCCACTCCTCACTGGCCCGCTTCGCAAGAGCCCATGGGATCACCAACTATTTTATTCACTTTAGATTAGCCACAAAATGGACAACTACAGAGAGGCCAGTGCCCAGATCATAGCCATCCCAATTCTCCTTCACGATTTTATGGAGTCGTCGTCTGATAACCAGTTGCGTTGGATTTAAAGGGTTGGAAAGATTCTTTCAAACCCTTCAATTTCAAAGGCACATCGGGGAAGTAGTCCTGAATTTGTTGGATTACTGGGAGGGTAAATCCGTAATAGATAAATTTAATCCTTTTTCACCAAAAATGCAAGTGTTACATCAATGTAATTGTATCCAGTTGTAGAATAAATGAAGCAATAAACAAATGATCAAGTATGCACATACACAGTACACTGTGTTTTCTGTGGAAACCCAAAGCGGAGAAAACACATAATTTTTTTTTATTATGTATCTTCAATAATTACATTCATTTGAATTATCAACTTCCTTTGTTTTCCAGCTGCAACTAGGAAGCTCCAACCCCTGGATTTATGAGGGCTGCAACTAGAAGGAGGCTGCAACCTCTATGTTCTCCAACTGCTACTCAGAGGTGGCTACAAACACATGTCCTTGCACTGTCCAACCACCCTGAAATAAGTAGAATGATGGAACCATGAATCAACCATGCACAACCTATACCAAACAACCTAAAACAATAACCTGAACCATGCATAAACATGTAATCAACCTGTACCATAAAAGAAGTGCATCAACCATGCACCAGCCTGTATAGGCAACCGTAATCGGCCTGTACCATAAGCAAGTCCATCAACCATGCACAAGCATGCCTCAACCCTGCTCATAATCAATGGAGTGCATGGACCATGCCAAATATTCATACCAATCATGCATCAAATGCATAAACTATGACTCATCAGTAATATTGCAACATCATCAACTATGGACCTCATGTGGCGCAAACTCATCAGCTACTTGTCTCGGCTTCTGTGTACCCAACTTGTGTACACTCAGCAAATCCCTCATAAATTTCATCATTCAAATATGATTTGTAAATCTGTAAACAGACCTAGTGTATATGATCCCATACCTACAAACCCAGCTATTAACTTTAACAGCAGAGACTAGCATTTTAATCAAACTTTTATCTTTGAAAGTCTCACATTTAATTTTGGATTAGTCCAGCAACCTAACTATGATAATCATGGCTATGTTACCTATAATGTATAAATAGATGAAAATGGTACACAATGTTCTTGATTAATTTAATTACAGGTCCTCTGGGTTTCACTATTTGGAACCTCTTAGAAGATTTATGAAAGAATGGCATGCAGCACTTTGAATTCTGGCTTATTATAGGGAGAGAACTTGTAGAGCGTTCCTCGTACGGAATGTTTTTTGTATGGATATGAAAATGGTACAAAGTATAATAAATACTGTGCTCAACCAGCCATTTGTCTTCTGGATTCAGGATGCGGTATGAATAAATTATGACTTTTGCCCAAACACCGGCTTTAGACTAGTTTGGAGATAGCCCGCGAACCACCTATTTTCCGCGAGGAATTAACTCCAAAAATGAAATGACCCGCAAGCTGAAATTTTTATCACAGCTACTTGGATATGTTTCATCAGCGGTCTCCCAGTTTTCAGTCTGGAATCATTTTAGAGATTTTTTATTGAAATGGTGAGATGAACTATAAATAACATACTGTAAGCATCATCAAATGATTTATCCTCATCGATTTCAACCTTCTTTGCTTCCACCTGCACAGAGTTGCATGGGTATCAGCTGCAGTTACCTCAGTCCTTGTGAATGATCAATATGCTCAGAATTGTGATTAAAATTAGAGATCCGCTCTCTTATAAATATACTTTTTAATGTGGCTTCCTCGATAGTTTTTAACCATCTTAAACCACTTTTCCTTATTTTAGGGATAACCCACTTCTAACCCACTTGTCCCTTGTGATTTTCTCCGTGCTTTATTATTTAAATTGTTTCTTTTGTATCCACTTTGACTTATGGTACTCTCGCTAGCTTCTTCCTCGAGTTGCCTTCTAACCATCTTAAACCACTTTCCTTATTTTAGGACTAACCTACTTCTAACCTTGTCCTTAGTAAATTTCTCCATTAACTTTATTATTTAAATAATTTTATTTTGTATCCACTTTGGCTTATATTACTCATCACTTCACTTCATTATTTAATTAATTTCTTCTTTTCAGACCTTTGACTGCTTTGACAGCACAGGGCTTCTAGATATGAATCATGAAGGGTTCTCCAACTTCACAAAAACATAACTCCCCAACCGTGAGGAGTTATGTGATATTTCACATACCAAGGAAATGGCATGACATGTACTATCCATTAGAGATAATCATGCCGTCATCCAAGACTCATATTATCCATCAAATAAAATTGGGTCCACTACCGAATAGCTGGCTGCCCTCTTGCGATTGCTACCAGAGCTTTATCAAAGTTGACATCAATGAAAACCAAGCAAAATAATCAACAATCTCACTTTGGCATTGGTGAGAACACTTTGTTACAATATTGAAGTCATGTCGTATAACTTAGCAGAGTCATATCACTCATGCTCCCCACTGTGACCATCGGCTCCCTCTGGAACTTCATGGTTACGTGATATGCATATGATAAATCTCACCTTGTCATCAATGGAAAATGTATCCCTTCCATCTAGGTTGATCCCCTAATTGAATTAATCGCTAGGGATATTCCACGGTAAACTCTTCCACGAAGCCCGATCCAACTTGAATTGTCCTCTTTAAGGTGCTTCCTCATTTAAATATAAGAAATATAAGATAGGCATTCAAACCATTCATTTTGGATTAGAAATTACTCCAAGTCTCTGAAAAAGATACTCCAGAGCTCCCGTGGAAAGCCGATTTTGTAAGATAATAACTTTTTTTTTTTTCCATATATTCAACTCTGTTGTTCTTCTATGCAACTTGTTCCATAGAAATTGATACTTGATTGGAATGTGCTGTCTTGGAAGGCGCATCTAGCTGGAGTTCTTTGAATCTCGATGGCGCCTTGATATCACCGTATATTTTGAATGGGCTCCTTCATACTCAACCTGTATATTGTCAAAGTTTGTTTCATCACGATATGACACATTGTACAGCATGTTGTTGCAATATCTTTGCCTCGACTATAGATAAAGGAATCGCGATGATTATTGTTTTCTTTCTTAGCCATGATACTAAACACTCACCTAAGTAGAATGCTACTCTATTGGTGCCATCGATCATCGAAAATGCAATCAGCCCAATCTACATACGTAATGGAAGTGGCAGTAAGTGATAGATCCTTTCTTTTGGATACCATAAAATCAATCCTCTTTGTTCCTTTGAATAACCGAAATCCTCTTCCTTTAACCTAATACTAAGGTGATTCAACGAATTTACTTCTTGAAATGCGTGCCACTGTCCAACTTCACGTATTACATGCATTACGGATGTTATCACATATAGTAAAAATTGCCAATCATTCAGCCGATATTGCCTCACGGTCAGTAAAAGAATTTAATCACAATGGCTGATCGATCAACTTGCAGCTAGTTTGCATGGGAGTGATAAACTGTTTGCAATCTTTCCATTAAGACCTCTTTATCATTTCCTTAATATGCCAATTCCAGAAATAAAATTCTTGATTTGTTTGGCGTCGCCGAAGACCTAGAAGAAGGATAGTTCTTCGAGTAACGACATTTCAAACTCATCCTACATATCCTTTACCAAATTTCACGGCTTAACCTTTTATCATTGCTTCCAAAAATAATCACATCAACATAAACTTCAATTAATAAAATACTATCTTAAAGTTACCTTGATGTAGAGTTGTTGTATGCACTTCCCTTTTAAAGCGAACCCTTCCCGTTGTATATATTTATCGATTTGATGCCATATCGAACTTGTTTTAGACATACAAGACCTTCTTCAGATTTACAAACTTATCTGCCGCATTCTCGATTTGAAATCCTTACAGTTGTTCAATAGACTTCTTCAGGATTCCCATTAGAAAGATGATTTAATGTCATAATATACACTTTATTCTTGGAGCATGCATAATCTAATATGAAATCAAATTATTCCATTATGGCAGCCACCAGGGAAAATGTCTCTTCAAAGTCGATTCGCTCAACCTGTGCATATCCTTTACCAATTTATCTTTGTTCCTTAACTTTGTCCATCTTCGTTTTCAGTTTATTCTTGAATACCCATTTTGTGCTATCACGTTCTTATTCTTTGGTCTTGGAACCAGTTCTGAGTAGTAATTTTCTCTATTTGATCAATTCTTCATCCATGACCTTTATCCAAAATACATCCTTGTTGTCCTCTTCAAAGCATTTGGTTCAATCGTAGATTGGAGTGCTAGGTGTGCTTGTTATGGTGAACATATTTTTCGATCTCCTTCGTGTGCATCTTTTGTTCCGATAATCGTCACGAGAAAGGATGATTCTTTGTACTCGTTTTCTAAGTGTCTTTGGAGGCGCGTTGAACTTTCTCTTCTTGTCTAGAAAGTAACCAACTTTGTCTTCCCCTCTGCTTCATCTTCATCTTCTACTTCTTCTTGATAGAGTTGTTCCATTGATTCATTTTCTTTCTCCTTTAATTCTCGTCCACATGATTCATCAATTGTTACATTGATACCACAACTTTTTCAAACCTCAGTTACCAAAAGCTTGTATGTTTTCCTTGTGTGAGTAACTAACAAAATGCTCTTGAAAATCACCTGAGAGTCAGAAAAGCTTTCTCACGACCATATCTTCTCATTCATGGCATTTGCTTCCAAATACTCTGAAGTGCTTCATTTTATGGATATTTAACCATATTTCATTAGGAGTTTTGTCATTTTGTTACGAGCATTACTATGTTGCAGATATGAATCATTGCCCATACTATGTGTCAAAAGATATCGTCGATTTTGGAATCCATTAGCGTTGTTTGATCCATTTCATGTCTTTATCCTGTTCTTTCTTTCAACAACTCCATTAAATTTGAGGTTTCCTAGAAATAGAATTGCCTTTTATTCCATCATTGTAGTAGTCGCAAATTCCTTTGAAGTGCACTTTCCTCCATTATCAGATCTCAAACGTTTGATTTTTTGAATGACTGCATTTTCAACCATTTCCTTATAGACGCCTTGAAATTTTCAAAAGCTTGAATTATTGTAGAAAAGCCAAAGTAGGTCGTTCTTGTATAATCATCAATTAATAATATAAATTATTTCTCACCTTTTAAACCATTTGTTGTAGATTGGTCCAACTATATCAATATATAATTTCTGAAGTAGTCTTGTCGTTGAATATTCCTTTGATTTAAATGGCAATGTTTGTTTGCTTTCTTGTTGACAATGCTGTTATAAAGTGTTGGTTGGTTTCATGATGGGGCATTTCTCAGCTGCTTCTCTTTTTAGGACTTTGACAAGGTTATCAAAGTGTATCGCAGGCCATTCTTCTGTTCCTGGAACAACTTCAATCTTCCTTTATGAAACGCTTTTCATTTTTTTTCCAATTCATAATACATATATGTTGGCAGTTCTTGCAGTTATTTATGATCAGTTCTCTTGAACAACTAGCACTTTCTTATCCTAGCACTTTGTGGGATTGAAAGTAACTGTGTAGTCACATTTAGTGACACTTAGAATTATGTTTCATATATTCTACTAGTAGAACATTTTCTGCGTTGGTATTCTTATTTCTAATTAGTTGTATTTTGCAATGATTTTTATCCAAATCCCATCATTTCGAAGGATATTGATCCATATATTTCGTTTATTAATGTAAGAAACGTGTATTTATCACCTATCATGTGTTTTTAACAACCATTGTCAAAATACCAACCACATTTCTTCTGCTTAGCTTGTAGAGGAGGTGTGCATTCTTCATTGCTATACTAGTCACCTTTTCTTATCCATGTTCTCTTCTAAGGTTCTTATGCGACTATTGTTGTTCTTTTGTGGCTCTCTAGGAGAACGCCGTGCAATGTTTGGCCATGTGTCTAAATTTGTTACACTTTTAGCATTCCACTTTAGGGGCTCAATGGTTCAAACCTTTTTTAACTTCTTCTCTGTGTTTCCTAGGCCTTCTTGGATAACCCTTTTTGTGTATGACTTTCAAGTTGTTTATGTTTTTTCTTTGTTGGCTTTGATTTATAGCTTTATGTCCAAGAGTATTGCATGCATAACATAAAACAAAATATGTAGTTTACGATGCACAGAGTTGAAGATATTCTAAAATGTTTTCTCTTACGAATCGTTCTTCTCCTGAGGCCTCTGCATTAGGTTGATTCTAAAATCTAAATCTTCTAGGTGGTGTAGTGTCACTGTAATCTTCTTTGTAGGTATTCTTATACCCTTTGATTGTTTCTAATGGCTTTTGGATATGTTCTTGTTGTTTTGGATATTGATCCCTTTTCTATCTGATTGTGTCAAGTCAGGACTTGTCATGATGAGTCTTTTATTTAACGATAATGTTATCCAAAACTTTTAAGTTGTTAGCATATTTTTCTTTGAACATCCTTTCTTAATGTGACAATGTGTCATGCAGTTTTCAATGATCATGTCTCTTTCTTCTAGATGTTCTTTGAGTGCTTATTAATTCTTTTATCTTCTTCTGTTGAACTATTCAAATCTATGATCATTGTTCTAGTTCGTGAGTGTATTTTTTCTTGTCTAGTTTCTCCTGTAGCTTCTTGTTTTCTTCTTTTTCTCTTCATATAACTTCTCACTGGTCCGACAATTCTTCTCGATGATTAGTCCAGGTTAATGCCTCTTCATATTCTTCTTGATGTGTCTTCTGGCCGTGTTCTCTTAGCTGCATGGAACTATTTCTGTCTCACTATCACTATTTGATGAGGAGATGTCTTCTTTAATTACAAAGCTTTCTTGGAAACTTTCTTTATGGTTCTTTTGCCTTTACATGTTTGTTTCTATTTGAGTAATATTCATCCTTCCCCTTATTTTTCTTATGAGGAGAATTGTTATCAAGTGCAATACCATCTGAGAATTAAAAATCAGTAGATGCCTTTATATGCATCATTGGTTCATGTTCAATCTTAGACAAAGAGTTGGACTTGTTAAATCATCTTCGAGATGTCACTATTGTTGCTATGTTCTTTTCCTTTTTTCTTTCCATTTTCTTTGACCTTTCAGATGCTTTGAAAGATGCTTCTTCTATATCTAGATTTTTTCCTATTCAGTTCTCATTTCATGTGCTATGAAGATACCATGTAGTTTGTCCATGCTTGTTGAGTCCAGATCGCTCTTTTCTTTTAGTGCTGATATCTTGGAATCAAAACTCATAGGAAGATATCTTAATTACCAACACCGACAATTATAGATTCTTCAATTTCCTCTCAATCCATGCTTACATTATTATTTCATTATTCGTAAATGGGTACAATATTCTCATCTTCCTTCATCTTTAGATTTTCCGAGTGACCTATGAAGTTGAAGCTTGCTAACTACAGCTTTTGAATCTCCTTCATAAATGTTCAACATCCCAAATCTCTTTAAATGGATTTACAATGTATAACTTTGGTATCACGATTCTATGAGCCATTCAGAGGAATTGCATTTGTGGCTTTTGGAATGTGCAGCCAAGTTTTATTGCTTTCTTTCATTGTCGGCTTAGTGATGGTTCTTTGTATCCATCTACATTTTATTGCCAAATTTCAAATCCTTGTGCTTGTATATATGTTTTCGTCCTTATGCTCCAAAAAGGATATTTTTGTCCATCAAGCTGTGGTATTCCATTTTTATACATATTTCTCTCCATGATCTACCTTCCGATGGTTGTGATTTTTGAAGAACCTATTCGATGCACCAATTGTTGGATTCTTTAAAGAGGGTGAATTAGTAATAGAAATTTAATCCCTTTTCACCGCAAAATGCAAGTATTATATCAATGCATCATTATCATCCAATAATTCCCGGAATAAATAAACAATAAACAAATGAGCAATCGTACACATACATAATACACCAGTATTTTAAGTAAGAGCAAGAAAAGAAAAACATGAAATTCTTTTCTTATATGTATTTAAAAATTACATTCATTGGAAGCATCAACTTCCTTTGTTTTCGAGTACGTGAAGGCTCCAACCCCCTAGTTTCTAAAGGCTACAACCTAAAAGGATGCTCGAACTCCCAAATTCTTTGGCTACAACCTGAAGGAGGCTGACCCCCTATGTTCTTTAGTTTACACCAGCCAGGAAGGAATTGGCTACAACCACCTATCCTTGCCCCATCCAACCACCTAAAATATAAGTAAAGGTAGTGGAACTGTTGTCGCAGCATCCTTTGTGGGATATGTCTAACATGAAACTGTACCAATCAGCACCTTAATCAGCATGCCATAAACAAGGTGCATCAACCATGCAACCTATACCAAACAGCACAGCAAATCGTCATGTACCCATGACAAGTGCATCAGCCATTGCACCAACCTATACCTCAACTTATAATCAACATGTACCAAAAATAGGTGCATCAACCATGCAACAAATATGTTTTCATCCTTCTACCAAAAAATGCATGCGCCACATCATCAAACTACAGTATTCCATTTTTATACATGTTCTCTCCATGATCTACCTTCGATTGGATGTGATTTTTGAAGGAACACTGATAGATACCAATTATTTTGGATTCTTGCCCGAGAGAGGTGAATTAGTAATAGAAGAATTATTCAGCACTACGCCATAAAATGCAAGTGTTATATCAATGCATCATTATCATAATACTTACTTAAAGGAATAAATAAACAATAAACAAATGAGCAATGATACACATACAAAGTACACCAATATTTTAAATTGGAAACCGTGAGAAGAAAACCACATAATTCTTTTTCTTATGTATTTAGAATTACATTCATTGGAAGCATCAACTTCTTTGTTTTCCGGTTTTGCAAGCGAAGAAGGCTCCAACCCTAGTTTCTGGGCTACAACCTAAGGATGCTCAGACTCCCCTGCAAATTCTTTGGCACAACTTTGAAAGGGCTACAATGACCCCTATATTTCTTTGGTTACAAAGCCGAGGTGGCTACAACCACCTATCGCCCTTATCCAACCACCCTAAAATATAAGTAAAATGATGGAACGTCGCACTATCCTTTGTGAGGATATATTCTTTGACAAACGTACCAATCAACTTTGTAAAATCGCTTGTACCATAACAGAGTGCATCAACCATGCACCAACTATACCGAACAGCGCAATGATGTCGTGTACCGCAAGCAGGGTGCATCAACCCATGCCAACCTATACCTCAACACGGCGCAATCAATGAGTGCATCAGCCATTACGGCAAATTATGTACCAATCATGCATCAAATACATAGCTATGACTCGTCAAGATGTGCCAACATAATCAACTATACGCCTCATGTATGTGCCCACTCATAAACTACTTATCTCAACCATCCAGCTGCCCAGCATGTACCTCAACCACAAATCCTCATCAATTTCATCATCAAATCTGTTTTGTAACTCACGCGTAACATGCAGTGTATATGATCACATACGCAAACCTTCATTAACTTTAACAAGTCTGCTTATTTTCATCAAATTTTACTTTAGTCTCACATGACTAATTTTGGATTAGTCAACAACCTAACTTACAATAATCATAACTATGTGCTGTAATGAATAAATATATGAAATGGTACACACAATGTTCTTCAATGTCTTTTATGCAATTCCTCCAAATTTCCTTGCCAGAACCTCTCTGAAGAAAAAGGAGTTATAGCAAACAGCAGCATACTGTGTTGAATTTTGGCTTATTCTAGAGATAACTTGTAGAGTATGCCCCACTTGAAAATTTTGTTTTATGGATATGAGAATTGTACATAGAATACTAAAGACTATACTCTAGCAATACATTTGGTCTTCTTGAATTTTGATACATTATGAATAAGTTATGATGTTTTAGAAACACTGTTTAGACTAGTTTAGGGACTAGCCACAAACCCTATTTTTCCTGGAGTGTAACTCCAAAATACTGCTTGAACCACAAGTTGAAATGTTTATCACAACTTCTTGGATATGTTTCCTCAACACCCTCCACATTTCTGCAGTCTGAATCATTCTAGAAAAAAAGTTATTGAAAGTAATTTGAGTTGACTTTAATAAATAGCACTAGCCAATAGAAAGCATCATCAAAAGAATTTATACTCCCTTAAATTCCGGCCTTCTTTACTCCACCTTCCCTCCTAAATTCATGTAAGATATCCTTTAGTTACCTCGATCACTTATGGAGTATTCAGAAAATATGCTCAAATTAATGATTAAATAGAGAAGACCATGCCTCTTATTTATACTTTTATGTAGCTTCCACAAGTGGTTAAAAGTGGGTTACCTTCTAACCATCTTAAACCCACTTTCCTTATTTTAAATTTATCCCATTTCTATTCATATCCATAGTAATTTATCCATTAACTTGATTATTTGGAAAATGAATTTCTTTTGTATCCACTTTAACTTATAATACACTCATCCTTCACTTCTTCCTCAAGATGTTTCCTTCTAACCATTTTAAACCGCTTTCCTTATTTTAGTGCTAACCCCTTCTAACCACTTGTCCATAGTAATTTCTCCATTAAACTATTATTTAAATAATTTCTTTATCCACTTTGACTTATAGTACTCATCACTTCACTTTGTGTTAAATGATTTCTTCTTTCAAACACTTTGACCTACTTTGACCTTTTGGGGGCTTCTAGATGACTCATGGTTCTCCAACGACTACTTTGACCTTTTGGGGCTTCTAGATGACTCATGAGGGTTCTCCAACTTCACATGGCCATAACTCTCTAACTGTGAGGAGTTATGTGACGTTCCACATACCACTAGAAATGACATGACATGTACTATCCATCTAGAATAGTCTTACCTGCAAATATATCAAGACTCATACCATTATCCATCAAACAAACTTGGGTCCATTACCTAAACCTTTGTGCTACCAGACTTTCTTCAAGAGATGACATCAATAACAACCAACCCAATTAATCAACATGATTCACCCCCTCACCATTTTTGTATTTTTAAGTTAAGAGTGTTTATTAATAAAGTGAAGTGATGAGGGGGGTCCCTTGTCCCACAAACAAGGGGGTCTCATACACCAATTTAGTGTGTTGGCTTGGCCGTGACCTTAAAAATAGATTATTATTAATACAACCTGAGTGGGCCTAATGGTTAAGAACATGTGTTTCCTCCTAAGAGGTCACAGGTTCAAATCCAAAGGGGGGTAGGGTGTGTATGCCTTCGTAGACTTTACCAGTCAAATCGTTGGGAGGAGGGGGGTCTCTTGTCCCACAAACAAGGGGGTCTCTTGTCCCACAAACAAGGGGGTCTCATGCACCAATTTGGTGTGCTGGCTTGGCCGTGACCTTAAAAATAGACTATTATTATTATTATTATTATTAATATGTTAAAAATTACTTTCTATAATATTGATAGATGATCATCCCCTAGGTGTAGGACAGTCGGTGACGGAGTGTGTTGTTAAGGCGCTCTGTGATGTTAAAGTCACCGGTTCGAAACCTACGGGTACAAAAAATCCAGCCATGTTAAGGGTTGGTGTCGCTCAGGCTGAGTGTGATCCCAGAGTGATTTTGATGGCTTAGATGCCCCTGAGTCGCGGTTTCTTAGCCATAGGTTAGTCCCACATGTCAAAGACAAACTAACAAACAAACAAAAATATATTAATAGATGATCCATTATAAACTCCTCTAATTTAATGTCATTTTGTATTTATGATTTTTTTAACTAATTTTTGGTGTCATTCAAGATCCACTATTTTCATTACTTAAAATAAAATGTCACAAAATAATTATTGAGACTCCTTGTCCAATGTTCACTATTTTATTTTAAATACCATCCACTTTTCATCATTATTTTATGTGAAACACAAATTAATACATGAAATCATTTTTCAAATTATATTTTAAATTTTAATTTTTAAATTAAATTTAAAATTATTCACTAATTATAAATATTAATAATTTTTTTATGATTAATTGTTGAGTGATTATACATACATGTTTACTCGTACAAGTCCATCTTCTATATAGTATTCTCCATCCTCTATATATGGTATATATAGATTTAATGTGTGATTTTTTTTTAAAACAAATTGATTTTTAAATTCAAAATATCCATCTTATAACATATTAACATTGTTAATTTTTAGTCCATGAGCCTTCCATCGAAAGTAAATACGGTTCTTATAACATATTAACATTGTTAATTTTTAGTCCATGAGCCTTCCATCGAAAGTAAATACGGTTTGAATTTTTACTTTTTAAAATAAATTTTCATTGTTGTTTAAAGTTTATAAAATTTTAATTATTAATTTTAGTTTTTAGGATAGATTAAAAAAAAAAATCATTTTTTAAATTCTATATTATAAATTTTCTATTAGTGAATGATTTGTTTAAATATCCCATTTGAGGAGGAATTGTCAAATAAAAAAAACAATTAAAATTTACAAATTACAAAAAAAATATTAAGTTGTCACTTAGACTTGAGTATGATGATTTTGTTAATGATAATACATTTAATTTTGTTGTCTAAATAAAATCAACAAATGCTGACTTTGGGCACTTTCACAACCAACACCCCGTTCTCTATGGTCACCTTCACTTCATCTAGCTTGGCATTATCTGGTAGTTAGAAGCGATGCACAAAGCTACCATATTATCTCTCCATAGGGTGCAGCCTGTCATTGTTTTGCACGTCCTCCTTGGTTCACTCATTCTTGATCTATATCACATGCTTGTCCTCAATCTAAAAGTTGCAAGAATTGTTTGAGTTATGACGACCTCAAGTGTTAGAGCCATGAGACTAAAAGAACCCATCTGGCAACATTAAAGCCTTGTTATAATCCAACATAGAAATTGTTTATTTGGGTACATATTTCTCTTGACATCAAATTAGACATGATTACTTTTGGTATTTTTCAAGCTATTGGCAACATCAATTTGTTTGTAAAACACATTCTATCAATATGAGAGGAATTGCTTGTAAGATTTGATTTGTAAAATTCTCTTCAAGTAGTAATAGATCATGAAATCTTTCTTACACAACAATCTATTTCAGATGCAATTTGAAACATCACCATTAAAATATCAACCAACTTCAACTAAAATAAGATTTTTGCATGAGGATGATGATTTGTGCACTGTACCTGAGTTGCAAGAAAGCTATATAGGTTGTGGGATGAACAATCGATTCACAAATTGACCTCTCTCGATTGTAGAATTTCTCCAATTTTGGAAGAGACGGGGATTCATTTTTTCACCCAACACTAAACCAAAGAGCCCAATCAACAAAGAAAAGTAGTAACTAAGAATATGTTGCAATTTGGTGTAACTTGTGAAAATAGATACACAGGTCATAAATCTATAACCCTATATGGAAACAATATGCATAAACAAACATAACCATAAGCAAATTTCTCCATATTTGCATTACAAATCCCATCTCCCCCAAACATTTCTAGGTAATACCAACGCATTTGACCATAGTAGTACTTCAACTCTTGAACTAAACCAAGTGGGGCATTGTCTTTGATATGTAAATTAAGCATCGGGAAAAAGAGAATTGGTGAGATGTTTGCTATGGATTTGATTGTATCATATGCAAAAGATCAACTAGTTTTTCTAGAAATTGGAAAAAGACACTTGCATCATTTACCTGTTTACAAGAATATTGAAGCTTCTAACAATGGAGCTCTACTACACGTACACAACAAGATACATTTTTTATTACCTCGCAACCAACTTTCTTCCATCCTAGGAAGGCTATAAGTGGATTGGTTGCTTGACACAAGGTGATTTCAACTATCATAATTTTTGTAATATTGACTTGTAGAGAAGAAACACAACATCACTCTATTTTGTCTTAGTCACCATGGAAATATTTGGTATGTTTCTTTCCTTCTATATCTCTAGAATCGTTTTTCTTTTTCTTTTTTTGAGTTATTGATTAAAAGAATGATCATTCCTTTTTGTTGCACATGCTATATTTGATTGGAGCAAATTTTGTAAGCCTGGTATATTATATTTTTTACTTTAGAATTAGAGGTCATGGCAATGTATACATTTTGACCTATATCCATGCTTTAGTGTTTGAGATGAGCAAGTGTTGATAAGAATATGTTACCTAGTCCCTATAATAGGTGTTGGAAATACTATTTTTCCTAGCATTTGTATTTGTATTAACCTTGAACATAATTATGCCATAGATGAGTGGGAGAAACCTAAATCCTAAGTATGTCCAAGACATTAAAGGTGGTTACCATATGAAAGAAATGGGTGTCTATTTATCCAAAATAATGTGACCATGGTCTTGAAAAAAATAAGGAAATATCATTCTACTCTACTTGTATTTCATTAATTGAAATCAACTTAATTTGAAAATAGGGGTCGAGAACTAGCACTTAAAAAATGCAACTTGATAGTGGAACACATATTGCAAATAATGCAAACCATAGTTGCAACAAATTTTGCCCAACCTATTAAATAATTGTAGCCACAACTAGAATCAAAATGGACCCATGTTAGGGTAGAAGTACCTATTTGTTTTTTTTTTTCTAGACATGGAATATAAAATAGGTAAACGATCTGAATTAGCTCCAAATGGAAAGATATTTAGAAAGGAGTCTTTGAATTCAAAGAAATCAAAGCTCAAATAGGGCCTTGAACAAATCTCATGTTCAAAATCCCTAAAGCTCCAAACATAATACTGCAACAATTTTTTCTTACAAATTTTTAAAGCATCTATTGTTTGTATCAAATAACATATTGGGAAGTGAATTGCAAGAAACATGAGTTATGTTCATCATAAGGCTCCAAGAGACTTGATCTAAAGGCATTTTGAAGAAAAAAAAAATATTCTTCATTGATGCAAATACAAACAAATATATTTCTTCCTACACTTCACATGCATTTGAGGATTCAAGAAAAGTAATGTTATAATTACTATAGTCAAATCCAAAATAGTAGCTAAAATGGTGGACTAGGACATGGAGCTAGTAGACATATGGATGATGACAAGGTTAAACTCTACCCATGACCATTTTCCTTACACATGCTATCCATGATGTAACAACTAACACAACCACATAATTAAAGGTGGTTGATATACATCGATCAATGAAGTTAGTTAAAAAGGGTGGAAAATGGCATCGATTGGTGTATATCAACCACCTTTAATTATGTGGTTGTGCTGGTTGATAGTTGGTGTGCTAGGGGAGGATTAGTATATTTATGAATTTAAATATAAATATCAATAATATTAAAATATCAATGATGTTTAGCTATGCTTGACTATATTTGACTATGGTTTACCATGTTTTACTATTGTTGACTTTGGTTGATTATGGTTTCCCATGGTTGACCATGTTTGACTATGGATGACCATGTTTGAATATAATTTAGCGTGTTCAACTATGGTTGACCATGTTTGACAATGGTTGACCATGGATGATGATGGTTGAGAATGTTTGACCATGTGTTGACTATGATTGATTATTGTTACACAAAACAAAGTCCTATGGCTATGGTTCAGGGCCACAACAGAGCAATACCCACTTTCAGACTCAAATCAAGTAGTCAATTAAAAGTAACTACTTTGAAATAACTAACTTTCAAAGGAAAGAGAAGATAAAAAAACTGGATTTCGACGTTTTATGTCGATCTCACATGAATACTTTCACAACGATCCTCTAAAACCTCCTACAAACAAAGAAACATGTAAATACAAATAGGTAGTTATCTGCTAACTGACTAAACATGATCACATCAATTTGCATAATAGATTCAGATCAAGATATAGATAATCTATTAAAATAATGAATCAAAAAATGAAAATGGACGAGAACGAGAGATCTTTTATTATGAACAACATAAAAGTTGGTTACAACTTGTAACTGTTGTGGAACTGTCTCGAAACTGGGCTCCAAGTTCCTCCACCGAAGGCTAGAGATGATAAACAAGACATCCAATACTTTGTGTTCAAATAGGCCCAAGGAAGGAAAATGATTTCTTCCTGACTATATAGGGAAAACCCAACTTCTGAAAAGAAGGGTTTTCAAATTGGAAGGAAAATCTTAGATGCAAGCTAGGGAAAACGAGACTTGTAGGACTATAATGAAAATGTTAGCATAAGGATGCATGTTACACATTATTTTGGTCACTCTGGTGATGTCTCTATAGTGTTGTATTCAGGCTCCCACAAGGACTTCTTGCCTGAGAAAAGTGGTTGTTGTCTTCTTCCAAAAAACATATTTTTAAGATGAGTTCGTAGGCTTCCTATGTTACAGGGTGCGAAAATCCCTCATTCTCCCAGGCCACCCACACTTAGGGTGTGAACTTTTCGCAGTCTGCTCCATAGATAGGGTGCGAACCTGTTTTTAAGCTTGGAAAGGAGAAGAGGTCATGAAGGTTCTAGAAG